>MU788448.1:51621-116758 GCA_026770625.1 Nicotiana glauca
GTGGGTGCATGCCATGGCGCATGGGTAGGATACTGGGGATATGTGTGGGAATGGTGGATAGAGAAGTGGGGACCACGTGGTGGGTAATAGTGCTGTGGAGTGTGGGAGTAGGTTTGGGGACGGGGTCGAGGTTGAGGGTAATAGGGTGATGGGCCCTTGGACCAAGTTCTCGAGTCAACTACCTCTACATCTTCTTTCTTTTTCTTTCCCAGTACCCCTCCACCCTGGATAGCCTGGGTAGTTTCCTTGATTGCCGAATAACTCATGATTTTATCGGATTTGAGCCCCTCTTCAACTATACTGCCCATTTTCACTACCTCGTTAAAAGATTTTCCCACTACTGACACCAGATGACCATAGTAAGTAGGCTCCAAAGCCTGTAAGAAGTAATCGACCATCTCGCTTTCTTTCATTAGAGGATCGACTCTTGCTGCCTGTTCTCTCCACCGGAAACCGTACTCCCTGAAACTTTCCCCTGGCTTCTTCTCAATTTTAGTCAGTGACAGACGGTCCGGGACGATTTTGAGATTATACTGAAAATGGCACGCAAAAGCTTGGGCCAAATCATCCCAAGTGTACCATCGGGCATGATCCTTCCGCGTATACCATTCCAAGGCTGCGCCACTTAGACTTTGGCTGAAGTACGGCTTTAATAACTCATCCTTTCCCTCGGCGCCTCTCATTTTACTGCAAAATCCCTTCAGATGGGCTACATGATCACCATGTCCATCATACAAATCAAACTTTGGTAACTTGAACCCTGCTGGCAGCTGGACATCGGGAAATAAGCACAAATCCTTGTAGTCCACACTGACTTGGCCATCCAAATACTTGCATGTTCCTGAAGGATTGCTCCAGGCTTTTTACTTTTTGAAACATCTCTTCCTGTTCCGGATCCTTAAGCGGCTTGTCATTTTCCACCGGGGCTCAAAGTGAGGAGTGTAGGAATATGGCTCAGGAGCTTTAAAGGTAGGCTCGGGAGGGTAGTACTGGCTATCATGAGTTGGAAACAATGGCTCACTGGAGGATCTTTGCAATGTGGCAGGTGGGGGTGCCACAAAGACATGGGTAATTGGTGGGGTAGGGTTTTGTTTGGGTGGTGGAGCTTGGGGAGGATAGGAGGTGGTGATATAACTCTGTTGGTGGAAAGGGAAAGGTGCAGATGCATTCACGAGAGAGGGCTCCTAAGACTGAGCCAAAAGTGGGATATATGCTGGATGGGCGCGATAAACTGGCGTCGGCTGACCCTTAGCCCAAGCCTGATGCATCTCGACCATCTGTTGCCTCAACTTATACATCTCTTCCTTCATTGCTTTGACATCTACCACTTCTACCTCTTTTGATGGGTCCACGATACTGGTGTCTGATTCTTGGTCTGTCATGTTCAGTTTGTCTTTTGACTGGATGTTGTAGGAATTGGTTGCTAGGATGCCAACTGCCTTTTGTCCTTGCGTTGTAAAGAGGAGTCACCACTTTAGAACCACAAACCAACCACTTTTCTGGAATGACATGACAAAATGAAACCACCATGTTAGCGTTAGGGCATTTAACATATTGGTAATGACTTTTGACCGGTCGCATGCGTCATCCCGGCTTTTCCCTTATTTCCAATTGTAAACTTTCTCTTTCTTTCTTTTTCTTCTTTTTGCTTTTTTTTTTCTTTTTTTCACTCTTGTTCCTATTTTCTTCCTTTCTTGCTTTTCCGCTATTTTCTTTTCTTTTTGCCCTTTTGTGGTTTTTCCTCTCTTTTTTTCTTTTCTTTTTGCCTTTTTTGTGGTTTTTCCTCTTTTTCCCCTTTTTTTTGTTCCTTTTCTTTTGGTTATGGTCGAATCCTACGTGGATTGACTACGTATCATGACCCCGCATGAATCAGATCGAGCGTAGTTCTTGCAAATTATATGCAAATTTTTTTGTTTTTAAATTGCTTTCTTGAAGGGAAACTACAAAAGCAGACTTAAAATAACAAAATACAGACTCGATGATTAAAAACTAGGTCAAGAGTGCATCTAAAGATTTCCATGTCGACTGTGACTATTGAAAGAAAACTGGCCATGTAAATGGCTTATTTTGACTTAAAAAGCAAAGTGGTTATTTTTCAAAAATTTTATTCAAGAAAACAAAGACTCAGTTTTGCATATACGACCTTTCAGCGCTTCCGAAAGGGAGATTTCAAGGCTGTGCCCGCAAACCGTTTAAAATGATTCAGAGTGGCTGTTCTTGCAAAAACAGCATTCCGGCGTCCTTTTGGGGACATTTAGCTTATTTTTAAACAAGAATGGTGTCACCTGACTTATTATATAAAAATTAAAATTTTGGTATTTTTGGCTATTTTTGCAAAAGGGGTGGTTGGACCAGATGAGGGTTGCCTACGTATCTCACATCCGGTGAGAATCAAACCAGCGTAGTTCGGGCAAATTAACGAACAATTTTTATTTTCATGGTAAGACAAACTATTTTCCTTTTTCTATTTTTGAAAACCAAACAAAATAACGACTTTTTTTTTCATTTTCAAACAAACAATGAAACAATCTATTTTTCCAAACTAAAATAAAGACTCTTTTTCTTTTTCTTTTTCTGCGAACAATTTCCAAAAATAAAGACTCCCTTTTTTTTTGCAAAACAAAACATTTCCATTTTTCATTTTTTTTGAAATTTCGGCAGAGTTTCGACAGCATTTGGGCATTAGTTTTTCTAAAACTAAATAATTAATTATTTACACTGCTATTCCTCTCTTTTTCTCTTTTTTCTCAATTTTATAAAATCCCCGATATTCAAAAGCCGGTTAGCATGCGGGTCCGAAACAAATAAGTGCACGTAAAATGCATCATGGTGGTTTTTTCATATCCGGTTACCTGTCTTAGACGGACCCAACCCCTGTGTTGAGTCCCCTAAGTCATATGCATGTGATGCAAATAAGCGCTCCTACTAGGGATCTGACATGAAGTCAAGTTATTCTAAGTTCAAAACCTGGGTTACTATTCTAGACTGTGTACCCGGGCGGACAACTTGAGTCGAGGAGGGGGCTACGTACCGGGAACCAAAAGGCCATCCGGCTTAGTAACTTGTCTGGCCTCTTTCTTATTTTAAGGTATTGACACTAACAGAATAGGGAGTCTCAACCAGTAAGCACATCCCCGGAGGTGAGAAGAGAAGGGTTTCGGCACAATTTATATACAGTTCAGATAATATTAAAGCGGTAAACATTTAGCGCATTAAGCATGAAACATGTAGGAAAATCAGATATAACCACATACAACAATTTATCTAAGCTCGAATTCTGAACCCTGAACAAAATGTTCTGGGTTCTTATCCCTAGCAGAGTTGCCAGAGTTGTCACACCTCCTTTTTCACTACACCCGCAAGGGCATAAAGGCATTTTCCCAATAAAAGGAGAATCGGAATGGGATTTAGTTATTAATTATTCAGATTCGCCACTTGGGAGATTAATGGTGTCCCAAGTCACCAGTTTTAATCCCGAACCAAGGAAAAATATGACTCTGTTAACAGTCTGCGAACCAGAAATTCGAGTAAGGAATTCTGTTAACCCGGGAGAAGGTGTTAGGCATTCCCGAGTTCCGTGGTTCTAACACGGTCGCTTAACTGTTGTATTTGATTTTATCTGATTTTAATACATGCTAGCTTATGTGCCTTTTATTCGTAAACCGCTTTTGTCATCATTTATTTTAAAAGAATTGCGACGTCGTTAAAACGTGTTTAGAACCACGTCGCAATCAATGGATCCGTGGTTGTCAACACATTTCGACTTCGTCGAGATTGGGATTTGGGTCGCATCAATGCGCACCCGATTTTAAGAAAGTATTTTAATTAAATCGTGCCTAAAGTGTCTACCGCAATATTATTTCGGGGAAGGCCGTGAAATTCACTAAGCGGCCCTCCCGAATTCTAAGTATTTTCATAACCAATTATTGAGGGCCCCGCGTTTTGTATTTTTTTGGGCGGGGCTCATCTCATTTTTTATTTAAAGGTTCACCCTAAAGTATACTACGATTTTCTACTGACCCAGATCCAATGGTGAAAGAGCAGATTGCCGAAACTGGGCGTGCGTGACAAAAGTCTGAAGCCCAATGGGCTATAATACCATTTTGAATTCCAGATGGCTTTCAGCCCAAGCCGAGGTCCACGAGGGACCCAAATTAAGGTTGAGCCTTTACAAATGGGGAGCTCCCCTATTCGAACCCAGGCTAACGCAGGGGTCATTTCATAGCTGAGTTTGTGATTTATGTTAAAGCCTACATTACTGTCTATATTTCAATTAAGAAAATGAACTATATGAAGGTAAATTTGAACCGTTTTCTTCCAGGCTCGAAACCAATAATTGGAACACCATAATTTAAGCTAATACTACTATGCTACTGGTTTCCAAATTAAGCATGCTCATAAATGATCCTAACACTAACAGATAAACGTAAATACTAGCAGGCATTAACTGAGCTAGCGTGTGCTCTTCTACTAAAAAAACTCGAACAAACCCAAGGAATAACAATAACAGTCCTATAATAGTCTAATTATACATTCAGTAGCCATTAATGACATTAATGAATGAGATATTTAAAATATACAATCAATATAACAGCAAGGCAAATTCGAACTTCAAATCTTCATATACGTTCATGCTCAATGTTTCCAGCTTACAAAATTGCAAAGTTATAGCCGTGTACCTGGTTTCGAATTACAACAGAAGAAGAAAGAGTCAGCAAAAGCAGGTGAACAACAGCACAACGATAGATGTGTTTTTTTAGAACAAAAATAGTGTACACGACTCATGGATACCACAATATTCAACAGACAACCAAATGACTTGATTCAAGTTCAAATTTCACACGAAACAGGATCAAAACACCTTCAGATACACCCTAACCATCAGAAACCCAAAGTAATTCAACTGATCCCACTATTCAAACCCAAGTTCACTTGAAATAAACTACAACAACTCTGAAGCTTCAAACTAATGGTAACTGAACCTGAAAGGAAATCTAGACACTAAATTGGAAACCAACAAGAAATTGAATGGAACAGTAGCTTGTTTTTTTTTTTTGATTTTTGAAGTTTTTCTGATTTTTTGTGCTTTTGAGTTTTGAATTTCAGGATTCAGATCTGGAAGTTGATAGATTGCATTTTGGGGGAATATTGGGGCTAAAAAAAACCTCTTTTCCAAGGCATGGGAGTGCCCTTTATATAGGCATGACTGAGGGGACCTCAGGTTTTTCCTTTTCTTATTAGTCCTTCCTCAAATTAGCTTTTAGTCCCCTTACTTTTTAACTTGTCACACAAGTTGGTACCTTAAATTTATTAAAATCTGATTTGTGTCTTATTCTAGAAAGATCTAGGTAATTCTAGCTATTTTTCAAATAATTCCAACAGCTAATGACATCATAGATGCTAATTTGTTAGATTCCTAAAACACTATCATAATTGAAATGAGCCTAATTAATCCAACTCAATAGCTAATCTAACAAACTCTGAATCAACTAACTACTAGCAATTAAAGTCAACCAAATGAGAATCAAAACTCACACGGACTAATTAACTATCAATTGATCAATTAAGCTGACCGAAAGAACTAAACTAAACTGAACCTAATTGAAAACAAAAAAACCATGAAAACATAAAAAATAATTAAACTCAACTCACAACATCTACTTAATTAAAAGAGATACTAAGAACACTTGAAAAAGAAAAACTCACCGGCCGTTCTTCAATTTTAGGATTCTGATGATTCCAGTGAGATTTGAGCGCCAACAATGTTGAATTCTTAATAAGGAAGGCCCAAAGAATTCATAGGATCAATTTGAGGCGAGTTGGGACAACTAGGGTTCCGGCCGGAAAATTTCAACTTGATATTCAACCGATTCTAGGCAGATTCGAGAGATACAACTATGGGGGTTGGGTAGAGGAAGCTTGGGTGGTTCTGTGATGTTAATTTGGGACTGTTTGGCGTAACCGGCGTCATGGTCAGAAAATCTTCAATGAGATATTCGACGAGATAGGGACGGATTTGAAGAAAATGGGTAATGGATTCGAGATGGGGAAGATGAAAGGAAGCTATGGTGTTAATTTGGAGTTGATTGGGGTGAACAGCGTTCGTCGACGGTGGGGTTCCGGCGAAGTCCAGAGGAGATACGGGGAAGAGAGAGACGGTCTTTTCATTTTATTAAATTTCCGACCATCTTATATTTAACTACGAGAGGCGTGGGCCGTTGGATCAGAGTGAATGGATGGCTTGGATTCACTTGGGCAAAACGGTGTCGTTTGGCCAAGTCAGTGGGGCGAACTGGGTTATTGGGGCGCTGGGCTGAAAATGGGTCAGGACCGGATGGGCCAGATGTGTTTGGGCTGGGGAAATCCGGTAAAAAATGAGCCCAATTGTGGTTTTTATTTGAGACAACCTCTTTTTTGTTCTTCATTTCATTTGTTTCTTTTATTTAATTTTTTGTATTTCATTTTGTATTTTTTTTGATTTTATAAAAATACAAAAATTAAAATAAAGTCCTAATATATTTAAAAATTAAACTAATTAATTCCTAAAATTATTTTAAAATCTATTTCGGGATGAATTCACAATTTAAACAATTAAAAATGCAAAAGTGAACTATTTTTGTGATTTTTCATGTTTTGTTCTAAAATAAATTAACCCCTAATTAATCCTAAAAATATGAAATTAGATCCTAAATGCAAATGCATATTTTTGTATTTTCATATGAATTAACATGCACAAATAAAATGTAAACAATTATCAGAAAATGACACAAAAATGCACAAAATTGTAAAAATAAAAAAAATCATTTTGTTTGAATTTTTGGTAATAATTCATATATAGGGCAAAAATCACGTGCTCATACTTCTTTTTGGGGTTTTTGGCATACAGGCTCACAAAACTTCAATTGGGCCTGTAATCACAGCCTTTTCGGGCCTGTGAATTAAGCTTGTTTGTGTCTTCTTTAATCTTGAAACAGGTCCCCCCACAAGTAGTTGGTCCTGCCTTAGCTTAGGGATAATAGTAGTCCATATACCTTTAGTTCTTAATTAATTAAGCTCGTTAAATGATTTTGGGGTCCACCATATTAGGGATAACAATAGTTATGGCTCTCCGAATTTTAGTTAGAATATCCTTTTAAAATGGGATTGAGGTATGCCACGCCAAATAAAATCTCAAATGCGTGTCCCTCATTTAAACCTTTCTTTTAAAATACTTAGAACTCGAGGCGTGCCATTTAGCAAGAATTCCATGGCCCTCGCAAAGCTAAAACGCGTAGTTGCTTTAGACGCGTCCTTTAATAATATTACCTTCCTAAATTCGGGTGTGCATTTCATGTGACCCAAATCCAAATCCTAAAACGTTGAATAAAATGTGTTTTAGATCGTGGGTGCATTTCATGTGACGCGATCCAAAGACATATTTTTGACGACGTTCAATCTTCTTTAAAAAATGAATAAAAGCGATTGTGATTTAAAATTTTCACATAGGTTCAAAATGTTCTAAAATCAGATAATTAAGCCGAATATAACAGTTGAGCGATCGTGCTAAAATCATGGAACTCGGGAATGCCTAACACCTTCTCCCGGGTTGACAAAATTCCTTACTCAGATTTCTGGTTCGCGAACTGTTAAACAGAGTCAATCTTTTCCTCGATTTGGGATTTTAAACTGGTGACTTGGGACACCATAAATCTCCCAAGTGGCGACTCTGAATCTTTTAATAGATAAGTCCCATTTCGATTGTCCTTTAATTGGAAAAACTCCCTTTATTATACTCCCTTTCTGGGGGTGTAGTGAAAAAAAGGAGGTGTGACAGTAGTTATAAAAAATAAAAAACCAACAATGTTTGAAGTGACATTAGGAGTACAAACACATCTCTAGACTAGACAGAAAATCCAACTCCACTACTAGATCCTTGAGGAAATCGATCCCGACCTCTATTCAGGTAAAAGCTATTGTGACCCACTCTTCCTACCTTGGTGTAGCGTCGAGTTAGTAGCGATCACTTTTTGGCACCGTTGCTGGGGAGCTTACGGTGTTGACTATCTGTTTAGCTAGTTTTATGTTTTGCTTCTCCTTCCTTCTTGTTTACTAATTTTGTTTGTGTCGATCAGTCAGGTACAAATGGCTCTCAATGAAAATGACCCTCTCGGCAATGTGATAGTGGGGGAGGATGTAGAGGATCTAGAACAAGATGAGGTCTTACCTCAAGCTCAAAGGAGAGGCAGAAATGCCAATCAAATGCTAATCCGAATGAGAATATTCCAGACCCTCCTCCGCCACCACCAAGAGTGGCCCCAAGAGTTCTTCTTAATCAAGGGTACGCCAGTGCTATTGTTCCTCTCCGAATTCGGGCGGGGAACTTTCAAATCACAAATGTCATGTTGAACTTGCTCGAGAAAAGAGGGTATTTTACGGGCGCCTCCGATCAAAATGCTTACAAGAACTTGAAGGGGTTTGTTGATACATGCTGGGTTAGCAAGCAAACAAACGTATCCGAGGATGCATTGAGATTGAGGATTTTCTCGTTCTATCTTCGGGGTAAAGCGTTGGATTGGTTATAAAGTCTCCCCAATCATTCTATCACCACATGGGATGAATTGGCGAACAAATGTATTGCCAAGTTCTTTTCTCCAAGTCATATGGAGGTTCTTCGGGATGAAATTCTGGCCTTGTATCAAGAGACAACGGAACCTTTGCACGAGATATGGGAAAGATATAGAACAATGGTGAAGGAGTGCCCTAATAATGACATGACCGAGGCAATGATACAACAAACGTTTTATCGGGGCATCAACACCACAAATCAGTGCATTGTGAACCAATTAGTCGGAGGGAACTTCATGAAACTTTCTTACCAAGAGGCATGCGATGTACTTGATGAAATGGCCGACACCTCTTCGGCATGGCAAAGCCGAGCAAATGTTCCCCAAGGTGACCGCACAGTTATCCATTTGCACAAGGAATTGCACGATCATGGCCAAGCTATTGCCGAGCTTACAACAACTATGAATCAATTGGGGAAGGCACAATTGCAACAAGTCCAAAACCTGCGGCAAGTCAATGCAATAGAAGGTGTTTCTATGTTGAAAAGGAGGCAAAGAGGGCAACAACAACCTCAAGGTCATTGTGAGCAATTTGAAAACAACAATGATGGTGGTGGTTATTCGAATGAGTGCTATGATGAGCAAAGCGAAGAATGTCAATATGTCAATAACTACCAAGGGAATAGAGGAAATCAAGGGAATCAACAATGGCGTCCTCAAGGAAATTGGGGCAATCAACAAGGCGACGGTAATTGGAACAATAACAACCAACAATAAGGTGGTGGCAATTGGAACAACAACAATCAAAACAACAATTGGGGTAACCAAGTTTACAATCAAGGCAATTGGAATGGGAACAATAATAATTGGAGCAACAACAACAACAATCAAGGAGGGTAAAATAATAGCGGAAATCAAGGAAACCGGGGGAAAGGCTTTCAAAGGCCCCCCATGTACCAACAACCAAACAATCCACCTCCCTTTCTATCTCAAGGTTCTAGTTCTTTGGGTAGTGATATGGGGAGAATAGAAATGATGTTCGAATAAATGATGAAGAAGAACCAAGACTCCGATGCTCAATTCGTTTCCCATAACACCTCTATTCCGAATTTGGAGGTGAAACTTGGCCAAATCTCTCAATCGTTGAATACTCGACCTAAGGGTTCTCTACCAAGTTATACGGTAATGAACCCGAAGGGAGGTAACAATCATATGATGGCAGTTACAACAAGAAGTGGAAGAGGCAGTGATGTGCATGCCTCGAATAAAAATCAAGTTGTGAATGACGAAGTTGAGTTGCATGATGATAATGTGCCTTTGAATGTTGATGATGTGGTTGAACCGAATGTGACCAATAATGTGCGGATTAATATTGATAATGAGGTCGGGGTAGAGACTCAAGATGCCGTAAACCCGTCTAGTGAACACGTGATTGACATGCCCAAGCCGGTTGTTCCAAAGGCCAAGGCACCCTTGCCTAGGCCACCTACACCTTACCCTCAACGGTTAACAAAGAAAAAAGGTGTCAATCAATTCAAAAAATTCATCGAAATGATGAAGAGTCTTACCATCAATGTGCCGTTAGTGAAGGCACTTGAACAAATGCCGGGTTATACAAAATTTATGAAGGATTTGGTAACAAAGAAGAGGTCGATGGAGTGTGAAACAATTAAAATGACGCATCAATAAGTTCTATAGTGCATTCTATGGCCTCGAAACTTGAAGACCCTGGAGCTTTTACTATCCCTTGCACTATCGGTAGTGCAGATTTTGCCAAAGCTCTTTGTGACTTGGGGGCTAGCATTAATTTGATGCCTTATTTGGTCTTCAAAACTTTGGGAATCGGAAAACCTAGGCCAACCTCAATGAGACTTAAAATGGCGGATCGATCGATGAAGCGACCCTTGGGCATAATTGATGATATTCTTGTCCATGTTGATAAATTCATATTGTCGGTCGACTTTGTGATATTGGATTGTGAGGTGGACTTTGAAGTGCCGATTATTCTTGGGAGACCTTTCCTAGGTACACGGAAGGCATTGATTGATGTTGAAGCGGGTGAGTTGACATTTCGAGTGGGAGATGAGAAGGTGGTATTCCATGTTTGCAAATCAATGAGACAACCCAATAGATCGGAGGTGTGTTCATTTGTGGACATTGTCACGGCTGTGATAGTGGATGACACAAGTTCCATGATAAATGTTGAAGATCCTCTTGAGGTCGTGATTCTTAACATGGATGTCGATGATGATGCTAGTAGAGTGGAGTGCATGAATGCATTGCATGGTGTGGGTTCATATTCATATGACCCTAGGAAGTTATATTTGGATCTTGAAAACCGCAAAACTCCACCAACTAAGCTATCTATTGAGGAGCCACCGGTGTTGGAGTTGAAGCCACTTCCTCCACACCTCAGGTATGAATTTTTGGGCTCTAATTCAACTCTTCCAGTTATTCTTTCTTGTTGCCTTACTAACTTGCAGGTTGAGTCCACTTTGGAGGTGCTTCAAAGGCAAAAAAGGGCAATAAGATGGACTATGGCGGACATTCGGGGGATAAGCCCCGCATTTTGCATGTATAAAATCATCTTGAAGGAGGATGCAAGGCCTTCAGTTGAACATCAAAGAAGACTGAATGAGTCGATGCAAGAAGTAGTAAAGAAAGAGGTTATCAAGTGGCTTGACGCCGATGTGGTTTATCCAATATCTGATAGTTCATGGACCTCTCCATTACAATGTGTGCCAAAGAAAGGAGGGATGACGGTAGTGAAAAATGAAAACAATGAGCTTATTCCCACACGGACCATTACCGGGTGGAGAGTTTGTATGGACTACCGGAAACTCAACAAGGTCACCCGCAAGGATAATTTCCCCTTGCCATTTCTCGATCAAATGCTTGATCACCTTGTGGGGCGAGCTTTTTATTGCTTTTTGGATGGGTACTCGGGCTATAATCAAATCTTAATTGCCTCGGAAGACCAAGAGAAGACCACTTTTACATGCCCCTATGGTACATTTGCTTTCTCCAGGATACCATTTGGGTTGTGCAATGCTCCGGCGACCTTCCAACGTTGCATGATGGCTATTTTCACTGACATGGTGGAAGACATATTGGAGGTCTTTATGGATGAATTTAGTGTGGTTGGTAACTCTTTTGTAGAATTCTTGGTAAATTTGGATAGAGTCTTAGCTCGATGTGATGAAACTAACATTGTTCTCAATTGGGAAACATGCCATTTTATGGTTGAAGAAGGTATAGTGTTGGGTCACAAGATTTCTAAGCATGGGATTGAGGTAGACAAGGATAAGATCGAGGTGATTTCAAGGCTCCCTCCCCCCACTTCTGTCAAAGGGGTGAGGAGTTTTCTTGGGCATGCCTGGTTCTACCAGCGGTTTATCAAAGATTTCTCGAAGGTTGTGAATCCACTTTGCAAGTTGCTAGAGAAAGATACCAAGTTTGTTTTTGATTACAAATGCATGGAGGCCTTTGAACTTTTAAAGCACAAGTTGACCTCAACTCCTATCATCACCGTACCTAATTGGAGTTTGCCCTTTGAACTAATGTGTGATGCAAGTGACGTTGCGGTGGGGGCAGTGTTAGGTCAACGAATTAGTAAAATGTTCCATCCTATGTACTATGCAAGCAAGATTATGAATGAAGCTCAACGGAATTACACGGTGACGTAGAAGGAATTGTTGGCAATTGTATTTGCCGTGCAAAATTTTTGGCCTTATCTTATGGGGGCCAAGGTGATTTTGCACACGGACCATGCCGCCCTTACGTATTTGATGACCAAGAAGGATTCCAACGCAAGATTGATATGATGGGTTCTACTTCTTCAAGAATTTGACTTAGAAATAGTGGACCGGAAGGGAAGTGAGAATCAAGTTGCGGACCATTGTACCGGTTGGAGTAAGAAGGGAGGCCATGTGACGGCCTTGAAATAAATGATACATTCCCCGATGAGCAACTTCTTTCCGTGTCAATGTGTGACATTCATGGTTTGCGGACATCGCCAACTTCATTGTGACCGAAATTATCCCGTGTGAGCTCTCTTCCAACCAAAAGAAGAAACTCAAGCGGGATAGTTTGGATTTTTATTGAGATGATCCGTACTTGTTTAAAATTTGCACAGATGGTGTGATTAGAAGATGTGTCCCAGAAGGTGAACAATTGAGCATATTGGAAGCTTGTCACTCCTCTCCCTATGGTGGCAATCATGGAGGGGTGAGGACAACTTCAAAGGTCTTGAGTTGCGGTTTCTATTGGCCGACTTTGTTTAAGGATGCTAGTGATTTGGTAAAGAGATGTGATGCATGCCAAGGAGCCGGCGGAATTTCAAAAAGGGATGAGATGCCACTCAATACGATTCTCTAGGTAGATATTTTTGATGTTTGGGGCATCGATTTCATCGGTCTTTTCCTGAGCTCTTGTGGGAACACTTATATTCTCATGGCGGTGGACTATGTCTCAAAGTGGGTTGAAGTGTGTCTTTACCTAACAATGAAGCCCGAAATGTTGTGGAATTCTTGAAAAAGAGTATGTTCACAAGGTTTGGCACCCCTCGTGCTATCATTAGTGATGGGGGGTCTCATTTTTGCAACAAGGCTTTCGACTCATTGCTTGCCAAGTATGGAGTAAATCACAAAGTGACCACCCCCTATCATCATCAAGCTAGTGGTCAAGTGGAAGTCTCCAACCGAGAAATAAAGAATATCTTGTCCAAGACGGTCAATGCTAATAGGACCGATTGGCCGAAAAAGTTGGATGATACTTTATGGGCTTACCGGATCGCTTACAAGACCCCAATTGGTGTGTCCCCATACCGGTTGGTGTTTGGAAAAGCTTGCTATCTTCTGGTGGAATTGGAGCACAAAGCTATGTGGGCCTTGAGAAAGTTGAACTTGGAATGGGATGTTGCGGCGAATCTCCGTGTCGAGCAACTTAATGAGCTTGATGAGTTTAGATTTCATGCCTACTCCAGCTCATCCTTGTATAAGGACAAGATGAATTATTTTCACGACAAATATGCTCGGGGAAAGGAATTCAAAGTTGGTGATATGGTTCTTCTTTTTAACTCCCGGTTACGTCTGTTTTCGGGAAAGCTCAAATCAAAGTGGAGTGGGCAATTTGAAGTTATGTTCGTGACCCCATTTGGTGCCCTTGATCTAAGGAACAAGAATGGTGAAATATTCAGAGTCAATAGACATCGTGTGAAGCATTATCTTGGGAAGATTGAGGATAGCCACATGGTGGCTATGGTACATTTAAAATGATGAGTTGGTAACCCCCGTCGTGCCGCGAAGTAAAATAAGGCGCTTCTTGGGAGGCAACCCATGTCTTTTTCTTTTTTCTTAGATTTTATTTGTGATTTAAGATTTTTGAACTAATTGGTTGTGAGATGTTGCAGGAATTGTGTTGATGTAGTGCAAAACAAGTTGGAACAAAGTGCACAGTCTCTGAAGTTTGCCAGTGCAGCTGCGGTACACTTTTGTGCGTTCCGCGCTGGCATGTTCCAAAAATATTGCTCTCTGAAGTTTTTCACCATGGCCGAGGGCCAGTTTGTGCGATCTGCGGTGGACCTTCATGGCCGCGGTATGCTTTTACGCGGTCACGTCAAGGTTGAAATCCAGCGCGGTCTACGACCGCTTTTGCGTGGCCGTGCTGGTAGGTGAGTATGGGGCCCATATGTTTTCTATAAATAGGGCCCAAGGGTCTCAGTATAACCTTTTTGAATTTTGAATACTCTCAGACCTAGAACTACTGTTCATCCATATCTGAGACCGTAACTCTTGCTTGCTTGGACTAATTGCATTCAATATTCACAAACCTGGTAGCATTTCATGCATTTGTGATTAATTAATTTCATATTTTCATTTTTATGGCTTGCCCAGTAGTTTTAGCTTCTTCTTTTTCATTTAATTGTTAGTTTAAAACAGTTTAAGACCTGTTTTTTTTGCTGAATGTGTTTAATCAATGGGTGAACTGAGTAGGGACAAAGTAGGTGTAAAAACTTGAACAAGAATGGCAAAAATATAGCCCTAACTTAGTTCCCGTAAACCCTAGCTCAGAGGCAGACCGCGGTTGCTTTTGCACGACCGCCTGCCCTGACGCAGTCCGCGTTGCATTTCTGTCCGGACCGCGGTGCTCTTTTGATTGAAAGTTAATTTCTTCCAGCGCGGCCGCATTGCTCTTCTGCGCGGTCTGCGCTGTCCCACCGCGGCTGCGACCCCATTTTTGTGCGGACCGTGGTCGGAGATTCAGAGAGTTATGTTTTGGGGTCTTTGCCCAGCGCGGACCGTGGTCGCTTTTGTGTGGTCTGTGGTGCCTTCAACGCGGCCGCACTCCTATTTTATGCGGTCTACGGTGCTATGTTCTGCAACCTGTTCTGCAACTGTGTACTGCAATTATGTCTGCAATCTATTTCATTCACCTGTTTCATTGCATGTGCTTAAACTAACAATGTTAGATGCGTGTCTTTGCAGATAATGATTAAACAAAGGGGCGACAAACAATCATAACAACCTGGGATAGGTGGTTCCTCCCGAGGGGGTTAAAGGTAAGAGAGTCGCAAAACTCACTCCCCAGGCTCGGGAGAATATAAAAAAGACCCGGAAACTGATAAAAGCTACTGATAAGGCTACTTCTCATTCCTCAGGGAGTGAGTGTGTGCCCTCCAAAGACATCTCCTCAAATTCAGTCCCAACTCACATAACCGACCCCCTCTACCTAGTTGATACCCATCCACCATCACCCACCTCCAAAATACCAGTGAATGTAGTCTCAGATACTTCTGACGAGTCCGCAGCCGGTAGTGGGAAATACTCTACCTCCCTCACAACTTCATTATCTAGGGAGAATGCATGAGGAGATGAGGGAGGTGAGACTCAGATTGGGGGTGTTGCACGGACTAGGAAAGCCGAAGAATAGGAAGATATATTCGTGAGCCAAGTGGCTTACGACAAGTTTAGGGAGTGGTGGCCGGTGAGGAAGTTGATATCGGAGAGGAGCTTTATTGACACTGACCTTTTACCCCACAACCCTAATGTGCAGAGGGAGTTCAGAACTAGAAAGGGCTGGGAGTTCTTCATGGAGAAGTGCATCGATGCTAATAAGCACATGATCAGGGAATTCTACTCTAATGTGGCTCACATTGTCAAGGATACTAAGGTGACCAAAGTTAGAGACAAAACAATGTTGTTTGATGGAAAATCTTTAAATGAGTATTTGGGGTTCCGGGATGAAGATGAGTCACTTTATCTGGTCAAGTTAGGGATGGGTAAGGAAGTCCGTCCTTGGTTAGCCCAATACTTGGAAATCCCAGGTACTGTGCCAGAGTGGTTGCAAGCAGGAAGAAAAATATACCGGAAGACCTTTAACTTTGAGGCTCGAGGGTGGTTGACATTTGTGTGCAGTCGGCTTGACCGTTCTACCCATGATCAGACTATTCCACTTACCCGGGCTATTCTTGTTGCATCTATTATGGCTAGGTACCCTATTAATGTGGGCAATGTGATGTCCTATGTGATTACTGTTGTAGGGCAAGAGCATGACCGGAACTACCCTTTTCTCAACACCCTTTCAATGTATTTCCGGTATATGGAGGTGGAGAAGAAGAGATCTGATGTCAAGAGCAAGCATGTGGCTCCCTACTCTTGGTATAGTATGCAGGGCCTGGACAACCCTAAGTCCAAGAACTACCAGCCACCTGCCTCTGCCCCAACTGGCCAGTATGAGGAGCCAGTTGTGGTAGAGCCTTCTACGAGCCTTCCACCATACCTGCTGCCACTACCGTTGAGGACTTGCCTCCAGGACCTTCTTCTACTGCTGATCCCAGTACTCCAGCTAGTCCAGGGGTGCCATCTTCCAAGGCTCATCCTTTCACTACCCACCAGTTGAGCCAGACATTGGGTAGTTTGAACAACTGGATGTCAGCTGCGACATCCAAGTTGTCCACTTTGTCTTCCACCATTCAGACCCAGTCAGCACTTCAGCCAGCTCAGATTCCTCAGTCCATTGAGGACACTTTGAAGAAGCTCATGGAGAACCAGGAAAAAAATATGCAGACACAGGCTACTTTGACTACAACGGTGGAGTCACATGGCAAGGCTCTGAAGGAGCTTGCCAAGGAGCACAAGAAGATAAGGAGATCACGGGCTTCCAAAGAGTCTGTGAAGAAACTCAGGACTAATGTGGACAAGCTATTGGCAGACCAAATGCCTCTAAACTTGCTATTTGGGGACCCATACCCAACAACACTAGTAGTAGAGCCCCAGCAGGAGAAGACACCCAGGCAACCAAGGAAGAAGAGGAAGCTCCCTAGCACAGTGGATGCAGGTATTGAGGTGGCAGCCCCACAGGAGGCCTCCTCCATCTTGCCATATGCTGTACCTAACATCCAACCGGTCCAGGAACAGGCCCCAATCCCAGCAGCTGAGCAGCAGGAGGCCGGGAGCTAGTCTGAGGCTCTCGCATATACGGAGAACTTGGGGACCACCGATGATCCCATGTAGACTGACCAGGCCTAGGGTGCCTTTATATCCTTTGTTATGACTTTTTGATGCTTATTTTGATAGTTAGCATTGGGGACAATGCCAACTTTTATTCGTGGAGTTGCGCCCTACTTTTTTGTTGATTATCTAGATGACTGTATATATAGATTGTTAGTTTATGCTTTACATTGATTTTCTATTTTGGGATGTATATAACTTTACATTTTAGCCAGTTTTCTCGTACTTTTATTCGCTCTTTTGGTATGTATATAAAGGTACACTTCTGTATATATTCATCCGCCATTATATATTCTACTCCCCTATTGTACATATTCATTTTATTTTATATTTATATTTTCGCAGAAATTTTTCATTTTTAGCTTTGTAGATAGGCTCGTAGCCTTTTGTTTTGCTTTTGGCATTTTCAATAAACCCTTGGTTTTCTTAACCCCACGGTTCTTTTCAAGGGTGGAGTATTGTGTGAACCGGGTGGCTCTTCCCGATGATGGATGGCGTGACAACCTTCTTAAGGGTTTGAGTCCGTTTTTGCTTTTTCTTTTGTTTTTAATAGTTTTTAGTTAAGAGTAATTCAAGCATAGCTTCACTTAGGCCTAACAGAATTGCCTTTGATCCCATGGTCAAAGACAAGTGGTTGTGTTTAGGATGGTGAAAGTAGTGACCTTTAGACTCTTGAGTTGGCGAAACAAACATCATGTGGTCTTTCGGGACTATTGTGTGCTCAATCGTATCTAAGGTTGTTGTGGGCCCTCGACTCTATGTCTTAAGCAATCCTTGAGTATGTGTGGTGATAAATTGAATTATGAGTCCAAGTCTCGAGCCAATTGTCTAGAACTTGCCCCAAATGTTTGTTGAGGCAAATGTTGTGTGAAATTCGACCCGAGAAGTGATTATAGGCTCTCCTTGATCCAAATGATAAGTTGAAAAATTCCATAGCCTACCAATGAGATAATCCCTACTTAACCCTAGTGAACTCCCATTAACCTCAGTTTGTGTGCTCATACTCTAAAAAACTAAGGTTTGCTTAGGGAGAGTTGAAGATATATGAGTTTGAGTTCCACAACGACCACAACAATCAAGAGAGTTCTTTGATGTAATGAGTCAATTCTTAATACTCTTGTGTCACACTTGATTCATAGTTTTCAAGTTTTGAATGTTGTTAATGATCCATTTGCATTGAGGGAAATTGTTAGTCTCAATTAACGCTTGTTGAGGTTACTTTAGGATAGCTGGAATTACTTGGATTGAACTTTAAGTGTGGGTTTTATTTTTTTTCTTGAGGACAAGCAAAGGTTTAAGTTTGGGGGAGTTGATAAGTCGGGATTCTAACATGTTTTATGCCTCTACTTGCCTATGCTTTGGTTATAAACTGCTACAAAATGCTCACAAGTTGTGCTTGGTTGCAGATTTGATCGACAAAATGACAAATGTTAAAGATCGGCTCAAAAAGGAGTGAAACCTGCTCAAGTGTCAAAGACTAAGTGAATTGAGGAAAAGAGTACCTAGTGCGGACCGCGCAAAAGCGAATACGTCTGCACTAGAAAGTTTAGAGAGTTGTCATATTCAAGCCGGAGGTAATGCGGGCGCAGTACACTTTTGCGCAGTCCGCGGTTAGGCTCCGCGGCTGCACTACTCTTTTGGGCGGTCCGCGGAGCAGAGATTCAAAGAGTTAACATTTTGACAATTTCAAGCAATGCGGTACGCTCTCCTTTATGTGCGGCCGCGCCAACTTCCATCGCGGCCGCAATGCTCTTCCACGCGGTCCGTGGTCCTCAACTTCATATAAGCGAAAACCAGAAATCCAAGAGCCAGTGCGGCCACTGTCCTTTTTGCGCGGTCCATACTGACCCCGCAGGGGTATTTTTGTCTAGTTTTTCCACCTAGTATAAATAGAATATTTTACCATTTTTAGGTTAAGTTTTATATTCTGAACGCAGATGAGCTCGTGAGACTCGATATTGTAGCCAGTTTTGGCACGTTTGCTCTTTATTATTTTACTTTATTCTTAGTAATTAATTAATATGCTTAGTTCGTCATCTATTTCTTCAATTTTTGTACCTAGCATGAGTAGCTAAACCCATTAGCTAGGGTTGTGGCTCAACCTTAATGTGGGTAATTGATGGGTGTTGCCATCTAGGGTTAGATTGATATTGGGTATTTGCTATTTGGGTTGATTTTATGTTTTAATTTCAAATTTGTGGTTGCGAACATAGATTCAAGCTTAATGAGCTTGACTCTTCTTGAGAAAGAGAGTTTATGACCCCAAAATTGATCCAACAAGGAATTGGGATGGACTCATGAGAAATGATAATCCCAATTAACGGGTTGAATCTCGAGAGAGTAATCACCCTACTTGAACCCTAGTTTCTTGATCAAATTGGCCTACCCAATTGGTCTCTCGAGAGTCAATTGGGCAAAATCACTCTCTCAACCGAGAGGTGTGAGAGTGGGTACAATTTTGCAACGGTTATAGCATAAGCCCCAAATATATCAATCTACCCTTAGTAACTTCTACCCGTCGATTAGCCACCTAGGTAATTTCACGACCCTAGTGCCTTTCTCTATATTAAATACAACTTAGCAGTATTCTCATAGCATAATTTAGTTTTAATCATTAGCTTTATAATAGTAGTTATAAAAAATCAAAATCCAACAATGTTTGAAGTGACATTAGAAGTACAAACACATCTCTAAACTAGACAGAAAATCCAACTCCACTACTAGCTCCCTGAGGAAATCGATCTCGACCTCTATTCGGGTAAAAGATATTGCGACCCGCTCTTCCTACCTTGGTGTAGCGTCGAGTTGGCAGCAATCAAAGTTGAGGTCAAAGGATGTAGCTTCAGTGAAGGTGCAGTGGAAAGGTTGGCCCATGGAGGAGGCTACCTGGGAGATCGAGGGGTAGATGCGGAGCAGATATCCTCACCTATTTGAGGCTTCAGGTATGTTTCTTGACTCATTCAAGGATGAACGTTTGTTTAAGTTGGGGAGGATGTGATGACCCGGCCAGTCATATCATGAGTTGCTGTTCTGTTTCCCTTATTTCTGCTTCTTATACTTTATTATCTGTATTTTATGTGATTAAGTTGATTAGTTTATGTTCGAAGTAGTTTTAGTAAGAAATGAGACACTTAGTCTCTTTTAAGAAGGTTTAAGTTGGAAAAGTCAACCGTATGTTGACTTATGTGTTAAAGGGCTCGAATGTGAGTTCCGATAGTTTGGTTAGCTTTGGGAGGTGATTTGTGTCTTAGGAGCGTGATCTGAATTAGTTTTGGAGGTCCGGTGTAGAATTAGGCTTTAATTGGCGAAGTTAGTATTTTGGCAATTTCCGGTTGGTAGGTGAGATTTTGATCTGAGGGTCGGAATGAAATTTCGAGAGTTTCTGTAGCTTATTTATGTCATTTGGAAGGTGTGTGCAAAATTTCAGGTCATTCAGACGTGGTTTGGTTGGGGTTTTGATCTAAAGCGTATTTCAGAAGTTTTTAGAAAACTTAGGCTTGAATTCGATGTGAATTGGTGAATTTTGTGCTGTTTGAGGTGTTTTGATAATTGGAACAAGTTTGAATGAGATTTTAGGATGTGTTGGTGCTTTTTGTTGAGGTCCCGGGGGCCTCGGGTGAGTTTCGGGTGGTCAATCGGACCATTTTCTATGTTGAGAAGTTGCAGAAATTTCAACAGCTGTTGCAGATGATTTTAGCCTTCGCGATCGCGTGAGGTCCATCGCGATCACATAGAAGGAATTTGGGTCGGCCTGAGTTTTGCCTTCACGTTCGCGGTTGAGGTCTCGCGTTCGCAGAGGTGCTTGACCTTTGTGCTTCGCGTTCGCATGCAGTGTTTCGCGTTCGCGTATAAGTATTTGGGGGTCCAGTAGATTCGTTCTTCGCGTTCGCATCAGCTGGTACGCGTTCTCGTAGGTCTGGAAAATAAGGCATCGCGTTCGCATAGTGCATTTTGGAGTCTTGTAATTTTTACTCTTCGTGATCGCGAGGCTTAGGCCGCGATCGCGATGAAGGAATATTAGAACTGGGCAGTGAGTTTATAAAACATTTCATCCGCGATTTTGAGCCATTATTCCTCCATAGCTGAGTATTTTGAGAGCTTTTTGAGGGAAATTGAAGAGGAATTCAAGGATAATTGATTGGAGGTATGATTTATGAATCTAAAACGTAATTCTATTGTGAAATCTATCTAGAAATTTATGGAAACTTGAACAAAAATGGAAGAACTAGGGCTTGGAATTTTGGAATTTTAATTTGGGATTTGAAGGGTCATTTGGACTCAGATTTTGGTGTTCTTTATATGCATAGACTCGTGGAGTCATAAGGAACCCGTTGATGTAAAAATTTCTGAGTTTCGAGAAGTGGGCCCGAGGCTCGGATTTTGCTAATTTCGAGATTTTTGATATTTTTCGATTGTTTTCGCTTGGAATTTTGGAATTTTAATTTGGGATTTGAAGGGTCATTTGGACTCAGATTTTGGTGTTCTTTATATGCATAGACTCGTGGAGTGATAAGGAACCCGTTGATATAAAAATTTCTGAGTTTCGAGAAGTGGGCCCGAGGCTCGGATTTTGCTAATTTCGAGATTTTTGATATTTTTCGATTGTTTTCGCTTGGAATTTTGGAATTTTAATTTGGGATTTGAAGGGTCATTTGGACTCAGATTTTGGTGTTCTTTATATGCATAGACTCGTGGAGTGATAAGGAACCCGTTGATATAAAAATTTCTGAGTTTCGAGAAGTGGGCCCGAGGCTCGGATTTTGCTAATTTCGAGATTTTTGATATTTTTCGATTGTTTTCGCTTGGGCTTTGTTCCCTTAGCATATTGTGATGTATTCATTCTGATTTTGGTTAGATTCGACATGTGTGGAGGCTGATTCGAGGGGCAAAGGTGTCGCGAGCTAGAGTTGTAGCCGGTTCGAGGTAAGTAATGATTGTAAATGATATCCTAAGGGTTTGAAACCCCGGATTGCACATCGTAGTGCTATATTTACGTGAGACACACGCTGTATGATGAGCGTGGGGTCTTTTACTACTGGGGATTGTGACTTGGTCCATTCCGATTGATGATTTTTCCGCGTATTTGACTGAAACTTATTCGTTATCATCATGATTTGGGTTGATCGCCA
This sequence comes from Nicotiana glauca, assembly GCA_026770625.1. Lineage (NCBI taxonomy): Eukaryota > Viridiplantae > Streptophyta > Magnoliopsida > Solanales > Solanaceae > Nicotiana > Nicotiana glauca. The sequence goes on from MU788448.1 coordinate 73,804, forward strand.
TATTTGGGCTTTGTGCCAACTATTTGGACCCCTTCGGGGATTTAGACTGATTTTCCTCACTTGTTAAAAATCATATCCTCAGTCATGTTTCTATCTGTTTAAACGATTTGAGCTGGCTTTACCATTCTAATCGTAAATGAGAGGAATTGTGGGCTGAGATCCCTACCTTTTATTGTGCCCGAGAGGCTGTGAGGTTGATGACTGAGAGGGGTTGCGAACCCCACGGTGAGGATATTATATATGTTATGGATCGAGATACACGCCGCAAAAATACTTATGTGGATCAGGCTACGTGCCGCAACAATATAGCGCTTGGGCTGTAGGAGCCCTTCCGGAGTCTGCACACCCCTAGTGAGCGCAGTCGACTATCTATTTGGATCGGACTGCATGCCGCAGCGATGTACGGATGGGGCTGTACGCAGCAGTGGTTATTTTGATTTCTCTTATTGTGAGAGATATGAGTCGAGTGCTGAGAATGTGTACTAAGTGATTAATATTGTGCCCAAGGAGCAGATTTCTACTTATTATTTACCTGTTAAATGACATGTTTTACTTGATTTAAAGAGATTTCGTTCGACTTCTTCTCTGGTTTTACTACTTTAAGTGATTTTACTACTTTGATATAGAATTTCTTTGTGCCTTTACGTGTTTTCATGGTTTCAGCCATTATTTATAATTATTACTCACTGGGTCAGAGTACTCACATTACTCCCAGCATCTTATGTGCAGATCCAGGTGTTCCAGAGGCTGAGTAAGAGTTTTCCTGCTGATCAGCATTTGCCGGAGTTATCGAGGTAGCTGCATGGCATCCGCAGACCCGATTTCTCCTTATATCTTATTATTTTCCGTATTCCTAGACATTTCTGTATTAGGTTGTTCAGACTTGTAATAGAGGCTCTTGACTTCTGACACCAGATCGGTGAGCTATGTAGTGGTGTTATCTTTGACTTTCACATATTTAATTTACTATTTCAGACTTTTATTATGCTAAATGGGTATTTAAACTATGTTAGATGGTAATAAATTTTATAAGAATTGGGTTGAGGTTGATAGTTGGTTAGGCTTGCCTAGCAATGTGTCGGGCGCCATCATGATCGGGGTTGGGACCGTGACATCCTAATAACCCCACATAAACCAAATTGATTTGGATATTAGGAACATGCAATACATCTCTTAATGCTAGAGTTTTACCAGGTGTGAGTTTGGGAAGAATTTTTCCTTTCCCAAGAATGCGAGTTGTTCTTGAGTCTCCAAGATAAATAGTTTCTTCTCCTTCCTCAAGGGCGTAAGACAAAAATTCATGTGCCTAGTAGCACCAGAATCTATTATCCAAATCTCTCATATTGGCCACATTATTTATTTGGAAAATGACTGCAATAATTATATTCGCTTTAGTCAAATTTAATTTTGACTTAGCGAGATTATCATTTATCCCAACTCTTCTTTTGCATTGAGGTGCATTTTTCTTGAAAATTTTAATATTTGCATTGGATATGAAACCATGTTTATTTACATACATGTATTTTGACATTAGTGTCTGCAAAAGTTGTGGATGCAATAATGTATTTGCAGCACCATAGATATCTGGCAGGATAGCTGGAACAACAGCACCAGAGACAATACCAAAATTGGTAGCACCATCAAAAATTTCTGTAGTAGTATTACTTGTCATAGTTTCTTAGATTATAGAAAAATGAAACGGAAAAATAACAATAATACTGCAATAAAATTATTTGTGAGCGAAAATACACCAACTGGCTTGAGTCGTGCTAGACATTGTCCTAAGAAACTATTTCGGCAATGTAAAATATTTTCCAAGATTAAACAAGCCCATCTCTATTTATTTAGAAGATACAGGAATCAACAAAATTAAATAATAACTTGCTGGAATCAACAAAATTAAATAATAAATTCAGCAAGTTGGAAAACTAAAAAAAAAATAACTTGTGAATGAGAATTTGGACGACACGGGACTATAGAAGAAAACTTAATAATTGCTATGATTGAACTACAAAGGAGAAGATAATTTTCTTTCTTTTGTTGATACAGATTGTGGCTTTATATAAGAAAGAATGATGATGGTAATCTTGACAAGTGGTTTAATACTTATCCATGAACACACATGCAAGATGCCACTTTTTCTCTTGGAAGGACACTTGGGCAAAATAAGCCATTTATTCATAGTAACTTTGAAATATTGCCATATGTTAAAACTCTTGTCATGTTCTAAGATTATTTAGTAGTTGGCCACAAGGCTTCATGCAAGAACTCACTTAGAAATAGATAGGATATTTGTAAAATTAAAAAGACACATGGACACTTAAAATTTTGAAAATACTACCACAGGAAACTTAATGAGAAACTAGTTCTTTGGAGTCTCCTGGAAATTACCTCTGAATCGGTTATGAAACTTTTCAGGGCGTACAAATCATTTCTGTCACTCCACTTTACTTAAATATTTGCGTAGCGTTGGCCTCAAAATTTGAAGAAAAAATTGTCAAGATTTTTTTTTCAATTGCTTTTCTAAAAATGCCACTATAGAAGAGGAGAGGTTTTCTTCTTCTTTTATAACAATAATATTTAAGCATATTTTAGATTCGTCTGCAATTCCTTTTTCTTCTTTAAAATCTACTGCTGTTCATCGTTGCATATTTGAATCTTACCTCCCTGTTTTGGTTAAGTGATGTCTCAAATATGTGAGAAGAATTACCTTCAGGTTTTAGTGTGGAAGATTTGTTTTCCTGATTTCATCTCTGCTTATAAATTTTCTTTTTTAATAAATAGAAAAATAAATCATGTTTTGTCTTTTCTCTCTTTTGTTTTTTCTCTTATGATAAAGAAACTTTACACGATTAAATTAATGTCAATATTGCGTGATCTAAAAAAATTCAAAGTATATTTGTGACAGAAGATCTTGTTCTTAATAATAAAAGTTGTAACTGGTAAGAGTCAACGTTTTACATTCCAACAACTTTATGTATTTTGAATATGTGATTTGATGGAGCAACTGTTATAAAGCTCGAGTGTGGTACTCATCTATGTCTACAAATTGAACACTGATGAGTGACTTTCCATAAGTTCATTTGTACAACGAAGTGGGCCACTACATTGTACAAATAGTTCGAGTGTCTTCAGTGTAATTAGATTGTCAAATACTTTTAGAATTTTGATATTCATGTATTCGTTTATTCGAAAAAATTGCAGAGTGATTTTCATTTTTTTTGGAAATGGACAATTTTATTAATACAACAAACTAAGAGCTATTACAACGGGAGGTCAGTCTAGGTAACATGGTACCTAGACTATCTCTTTCTAGTACATGAAAAACAAAAGCGGGAGGGGAAACATAAGTGTGCAAAAAGCAAAAAAGAGTCCAAGCTACGTCCATTCTTAGCTAATAGGTCCGTTACACTATTAGCCTCTTTGAAGATGTGTTTCACCGGTGGATCATTCGCCTTCCCCAATAGGTACCTGCAGTTATCAAACAAATTTTGGTAGAGACTTCGATTTAAGTAGATATGTCAGTTTCAGACAGTCCGTTTCAATTATTAGTGGGAGGAGATTTTCCTTAAGAGCTATTTTGACACCATACAGTAGGGCAGGATTTTCATGTAACTGTTAGTAGTATGATCAATTCACATGTTAAAACCCAGGGTCCACTGACCCCTGCTATTCCTAAATACCCCCTACTCCTCCCACCCCCGGATTCCCTTCGCAGGATCCATCTATATTAAGCTTATAGGAATTTGTGGAGGGTGGTTCCCGTTTAACAAGGATTATTTTCTTAGGTTGATTCATACATAGGTTTTTTGCTATGTACAAGTATTCTACGGCTTTGCTAATGGGGATATCTATAGACCGGGGTTTTTTTTTCCCTTGAAAGAGAGTCTCGTTTCTAAAGTTCCAAATATACCATAATAGGAATGAGAGAAAGGCAACGCGGGGGAGGTGGCTATTAAAGTATTTTTCAGATTTAAGCTTTTTTTAAGCCAATTAAACCAGGTGTCTTTATCCGAACAGTTTAGGGGAAAGAGGTGGTCAGTTCTTGTTTGTGACCAGATGAATCTTGCATAGTTTCAGTTGAAGAAGATGTGTTTAGAGTCCTCAACCTCCCTAGTACATATGCTACAGATATCGTCATGACATATTCCTTTTTTGGCTAACGTATGTTTGGTGGGTAACCTATTCCATATGACTGTCCATAGGAACTATTTTAGCTTGTTTATGGACTTAATTTTCCACAACCAGGAGTAGTCCTTGGTTTTTTCACACCTATTGTCAGATACTGCCTCGTAAGCGGCTTTGGTGGAGAAGTAATTGTACTCTTTGAAGTCCCAGGTAATATATCCGTTAAGGGCAGGTATTGTTTGATGTAATTGCTCTTTATTTTGGAGATGAGTTCATTGGGGATTTCAAAGGATGGGTATCTGAGGTCAAATGTCCCATTTTTGATAATGTTGACGAGTTTTAGGTTATGGTCCTAAGCAGATAGGGGCCCTGGATATAGTCTCTCAGGGGCCCCATATGGGTTATCCACCTGTCCTGCGAGGCACTGACGTCCTTCCCATTGCCCACTAGCCATTTGAAATTCATATCACAAATTATAGAGCCCTTTCTAATGACTTTCCAAGTATGGGATCCTAGGTTTTTACTTTTCATATTGCCATATTTGCTAGTTAGGGTTCTGACCCATATGCCCTCTTTATCTTTTTTTATATCTCCAAGCTAAAGCAGCATTAAAGGAGGAGTTTTTCCAGCGGGTGTTGGGATGCCTAAACCACCCCGTTTTTTGGCATTGTGACTATGCTCCATCTAGCTAGGTGATATTTTCTTTTCTCTTCCGTACTACCCCATAGGAAATTTCTTTGGATATAGTCAATTTTATTTAGGGTTGCCTTGGGAAGGTCATAAATTTGCATGGCGTGATTTGGGATTGCCGCTAAGGTTGCTTTGATAATGGTTGATCTACCAGCCATGGTTAAAAACTTAATTTTCCATCCCTTTAGCCCAGTGTTCATACGGTCAAGGATGAATTAGAAGTCTTCTTTATTTGGGTTATTGTTTGGCATTAGGAATCCTAGGTATTTTCCGAATTACTAGCATGTCTCGTTGAGAAATAGTTACTAATATGGTTCTTAATGTCTTCTGGGGTGTTCTTAGAGAACACAATCTTTGATTTCCCAAAATTAATGGGTTGACCTGAGGCCCGACAGAACTTGTTGATAGTGTCGATAATCGACTTGTAACTCCTGTGGTTAGCCTTGATAGAAGGATGATGTCATCGACAAAGAATAAGTGAGATAGTTCAGGGCTTTTTGGGGCTATCCTTATATGTGTCCACCTACAGCAGTCTACTTCGTGGTCAATTAGTCTAGATAGAATTTTCATACGTATAATAAATTTGTACAGGGATAGGGGGTCACCCTGCCTGATGCCCCTTGAAGGTTCAAAAAATTCAGTTTTGGACCCACTGATCAGGATAGTCGTGGAGGTGGTTGTAATGCAGGACATTATGATCTCAATACGATTAGGGGAAAGTTAAGAGAATAGAGGGAAAATCTAATAAAAGGACATTTGATCTTATCAAAAGCCTTTTCTAGCTCTATTTTAATCAACATTTTGAAATTTTTGCCTTTATTTCTTTTGAAGCTGTTTAGTACCGCATGAATGATTATGGCATTGTCTGCCGCTCTTCTTCCCTTTATAAAGCTAGTTTGGGTAGGGTGGATGAGGTTAGTTAGGAATGGTTTGACCCGGTTAACAATAATCTTAGTGACTATATTATAGGCTGTATGGCACAAGCTTATAGGCCTGAATTGTCTTATTGTCTCCTCATTTTGACATTTGGGAATGAGACAGACAAAGGTGTTGTTCATGTTTTTCAGCATTCTTTTAGATTTAAACACCTCCCGGAAGAAGTTGATAAGATGATTAGTAATCTCCTTTCAATATTTTTGGTAGAAGAAAGGATGGAGGCCGTCTGGACCAGGGGATTTGTAGGGTTAAAAGGAATCCAGGGCCCCTTTTATTTCCTCTACAGTAGGGGTACTACTTAGGTATGGGTGGTCATGTTCACTAATTTTAGTATTGTTGTTCATATAAGTTATGTTAAGAGCGGATTATTTATGCCCTGTAGAGTACATGCCCATGTAATATTTAGTAATGTGGCCTTTTATTTGATTTTGATCTTGGTACCAGTTCCCTGTTTCATCTTTTAAACATAGGATTTTGTTTTTCCTTCTTCTTTGCATAGTAGTGATATGGAAAAATTTTATGTTCGTGTCCCAATCCTGGACCCACCGAACCCTAGATTTCAATTTTCAGAATTCCTCTTCCTGCATGAGTACTAAATTATACTCGCTTAGGAGTTCATTCTCAAGGTATATTAGGAATTGGCTGTGAGGGAAACTTTGAGAATTTTGGATGCCTTTTAATATTGCTAGTATTTTGTTCTTTCTTTTGAAGATGTTGCCAAAAGTATTTTGGTTCCAATCCCTCACCTCAGTACAAACATTATCTATGGCTTTTGTTATATTTGATTGACCTGTCCAAAAACTTTCCAGTAGGGTTTTAAAGGTAGGGTGGGATAACCACATAGATTTAATTCTAAAAATATTTTTATTAGTGGGGAAGCTTTTGAATAGGTCTAATTTTAAGGGGCAATGGTCTGAGTGGGTTATAGTTATGTGTTTAACACTGGCGTCCTGAAATAATTCCAACCATTCCGTGTTTGCTATACATCTATCAAGTCGTTCCATAATTATTTTATTACAATTATTTTTTTTATTTGTCCAAGTAAACTTTGGACCCTTAAACTTTAGGTCTATTAGGCCGCAGTGGTTTATACATTCCAGGAAGTAAGATATATGATTCTTATTGACGTGTAAACCTCCAAATTTTTTAGAGGTGCGAGTGAATTCATTAAAGTCTTATACCACTAACCATAGCCCTTTAAAACTATTAGCCACAGTCTTGAGGTTTTGCCATAGAATTAGCCTCTCCTATAATAAATTGCTAGCATAAATAATAGAACACAACCAGCTCTGCATGTATTTCTTGTTCCGTCCCTCCGATTTGATCCACCATAGTATCTCCATTGTTCCACATGAGCACAATACCTCCAGAGTTTTCATTAGCGGGCATTTGAATGAGGATAGAATAACCAAAGTCTTGCACTAAGACATGGTGGTCGTCTAGCTTTGTTTCCAGTAAGGCTACAATACTAGGTCTATGGTAGATTAACATTACTCTAAAAGCTCTACAATTCCAGATTATCATATTCATACTTGTATTTCTTGTTGGTTCTCCTCCACGGATGCTGGAAGGGCTTAGGCCGTTCATCAAATTTTCCCTGTGAGTCTAGTAGTGCGAGAACATTGTTGGCACTAGCACCACTACATATTGGTATATGCTTGGCGAGCTCAGTTTCCTGATGGATATGGAGCACTTTCTCAAATCCACTGGGTAAATTAAGATGAATCTTTTTTCTTTTTTTGCTTTGAACACCATTGTGTTTAGGTATCGTAACACTCCGTGCTCCACTATTCGTTCGTTTGGGGTAGCGTCCTCTTCTTTCACCTCTTCCATCATTGTTCGGTTTGTGTTCTTCTTGGGGGATGGAATTTCTGCATGGGGAGTAGTTGTCTGGTTGATGTTGCTGGAGTTTGGAGGCTAGACAGTATGTTGGTTCGTCTGCTGGGGTGGTACAGGTTAAGGTGCATGGGTAGGGTTTGGATAAAGGGGTAGGTTCATATTTGTTGGATTGTGAGTGTTGGCGTGAGGCCATATTTGTTGACTCCATGGTGATGGATGGTGGGACTACAATTGGTGTCGTAGGGTATGGGTAGGGGTAGAGATGATTGGAGTGCATCCATGGTCGAATCATGATGTTGTTTAACCGTAGTTGGAGTCCTTCCACTACTATTTGGTCTAGGTATCTTGAGTCTCCTATTTGGACTATGATGTCTCTCCCTTCTAGTTGTAGGCTTATGTTCAAGGCTTGGACCATTAGTTCCCATTCCAGCCATGATTGGGGTGCATGATCCGCTTGGATGGGACTTGTGGTGAAGAGAAGAGGGGTTTGGGGTTGAGATACATTCTCTGGATGTGTCCACACATACCTCAGAGGACTTGGGTATCTCTTGTTATAATTGGTGGCTGGGATCCTTGGCATTGTGTATGTTATCATTAATAGGGGTTGTGTCTTGTAGAGGAAGGGAGTTAAGGCTCTTGTTAATATATGGTAACGAGTTATCAATGTCTAATGTGTTTGGGTCCAATGTGTTTAGGAATTGGACATTGGCAGTCGTTCCTCTCTTCATATTTTTCACCTTGTCTTATGCATTAATGGGATTGAGACTAGGGATTGATAAGGTGACAGGGTGTTTTGTACTATAGTTGATTTCCTTAAGTCTACTGTGGTTTTTGGGATGGGATAACAGACTGAATTTGTGGGCTAATTAAGCCTTGCATAATGAGGAGAATTGATTGTATGTGGGAAAGGAAGGGTCTATGTCCATGCTTTTCTCCTTTTTGTCATCTTTTCCCATCACACTAGGTGATATATGGGTATGGTCTTGTGTTTGGGATGTATTAATGCTCAAGGGTTCTTGTGAGTAAATGCTATCATTGATGAGGTGTGTTTCATTATTTAGGTTGTTCAAGTTTTGGTCCATTGGGGAAAGGGATAAGGTGCCGATACTGTTAATAGTTTTTGGACTAAACTTACTGCCTAGGTCAACTATGTCGCTAGAGTCAGCAGAGGTATTTATTTTGGTCGAGGTGAGTTGTCTTTAGGGTTTGGGGTAATATCCGTTGGTTTTGCAGTAGGATCGATCCTAGGGTTGCTAGGTTGGCAAAAGGTGGAATATGAGCTTGTTTATTTCCGTTGTATTTGGCTGAGAGTATGATTTAAGGTAGCCCTACTTGGTCCCTCTAGGCTGCTGCTAGGGTTAGGGTTTTGGGGGTAGTTAGGCAGTTTTTTGATTTTTTTGTGTGATACTATGGTCCAGTGGTCAATTTGGTGTGTGATACTCTCTAATTGGTTTTGTTAATGTGTTTGTCCATGGGATTGGTCTTGGCTGCCTGGTGCTCCTTGGTGTTTTGGTTTAGAGATTTGATGTGGGCATCGATTTTGGCCATGGCCAAGCCTTCCACAACTTGTGCAAAGGAGATTAAAACCTTTATATGTAATTTTTTGTATGTGTTTTCCAATAACAATGTAGGTTTTAAGTGGTTTTTCTATGAGAACTAAGATGTAAAGACGAGCATATTTGCCTCACATCGCATATTTTGTCCAAACATCTATTCTTATTAGTTTTCCTAGTTTTTCGTCAATTTTTTGCAATATGTCATAGTCATAGAATTCGGTAGGAAATTTCGGGAGCCTTGCCCAAATAGCTGAGTATGTCAGGGCGGCTTTTGAAGCTACAAATCTGGGCTCCCATTTTCTAACCGTAAGATTTTGGTTACCAATGAACCACATGCCTTCATGTAGAGCTTTCCTATAATTTTCCTCCTTTGTGAATTTTATTAAGTAGTAGTCACTTCCTAGATCAATAAGAGATAGAGTCTCCATAGGTTTTCATATAGCATGTAGTTTCTTTTGAAGGAAGTTGTACCCCACTCGCCTACCAAATATTTTAGCAATAAGGGCATTGGTCCAGTTCTTATAAATTCATTCCTTATCATATGAAGTGATTGGGATGAAAAGGTCGGGATCTGGGTAGTTGTTGATCTCATCCTCAGGTTCGTATAGGTCTATGTTACGTTGCACTGTGATTTGGTTACTGTCTTGGTCACAATTTTGGTTGATTTTAGGGTGTCCAGGAAGGACATTTTCTTTGTGTTACTGATGTTAGGGCAGTTCATCGCGTTTGTGAGATTGTTAGGGTGAACTGGGCTCATCTCCATGTCCGTTAGGGTTCTATTCTGGGTAGTTTCTGGGGCTGGGGGGTGGGGGGTTGTTAGCCCTTCCATGGAGATTGATTCTGGAGGAGGAGTAGGAGTTATTCTTTTGCTTGGGTAGCTTGTTGTGCAGGTGGTCATTTGGAGTTGAAGGTTGGCAATGTTAGAAGGGTCTTAGGAAATGATTTAGAAATACTAGAGAGAGGAGAGAGCTTCTCACTCTACCCCATCGTTCTATTAAAGTTGTATTTTTCGTTGAGATAATAATTAGTACACCCTCTGACCTCTGTTTTAATTCGACTTGAGTTTAATAAAGAAATAAAGATTTTTGAAATTTGTTATCTTAAATATTTCGTAACATTAGTTAAGTTATAAAACTTTTAAAAGTTGTGGCCTTAAACATGTCATAAGAGTTGTGACTATAAAAACTTCTCATTAAGGATAAATAAAATATGTAAAATTAATTGTTTCAAAATACAAAAATATGTCAATCTTTTTAAAATAAATGGATAAGAACAATAATATCACAATAAACTAGAACGGGGGAGTAGTACTACTCAAGAAAAGGCATGATGCTTCCTTTGGAAACACTAAAATGAATATTCATAAAGATGAAGAGTCATTTGGCCAATAAACAGACAAATTTAGATTCTCATGTCAAGGTATTTACTCCTATTTAATAGATGTCGTAGTTACGAATATAACAAACTTAATCGAGACAGAAAACATCACTCTTTAACAATAATACATAGTTGCAAAATAAAGATGAAAATTAAGGAAGCAAGCATCTGTCAACGGACTTGTAATTCGGCAACACAATGACTTGAATTATGAGCTTGGTTCGGGAATTAGGATCTCCACAGGGTGTTTATCGATCTAGAGAAAGCGTATGACAGGGTTCCTAAGGAGGTCTTATGGAGCTGCTTAGAGGATAAAAGGGTCCCGGTTGCCTACATTAGGGTAATTAAAGATATGTATGAAAGAGCAAAGACTCGGGTTAGGACAGTAGGAGGCGACTCCGAGCATTTTTCGATTGTTACGGGGTTGCACCAAGGGTCTGCGTTCAGCCCTTTTCTATTTGCCTTGGTTATGGATGCCATAACGTACCATATTCAAAGGGAGGTGCCATGGTGCATGCTATTTGCTGATGACATAGTCCTAATCGACGAGACACGACACGGCGTCAACGAGAGGCTAGAGGTTTGGAGACATGACCTTGAGTCTAAAGGTTTCAAGTTGAGCAGGACGAAGACGGAATACCTCGAGTGCAAATTTGGGGCCGAGCCAATGGAAGCGGGAGTGGAAGTGAGGCTTGACTTGCAAGTCATCACTAAGAGGGGTAGTTTCAAATACCTTGGGTCAGTTATTCAGGGGATCGGGAAGATCGACGAGGATGTCACACACCGTATAGGGGTGGGGTGGATAAAGTGGAGGTTAGCGACGGTAGTCTTGTGTGATGAGGATGTTGAGGTGGATGTACGGGCATACAAGAATGTATAAGATTAGGAATGAAGATATTCGAGAGAAGGTTGGCGTGGCCCCCATAGAGGACAAGATGCCAGAAGCAAAACTTAGATGGTTCAGGCACATTTAGAGGAGGAGCGCTGATGCACCAGTAAGGAGGTGTGAGCGACTAGCTGTGGTGGGCATGAGGAGAGGAAGAGGGAGACCTAAGAAGTATTGGGGAGAGGTGATCAGGCAGGACATGGCACGACTTAGGATTACTGAGGACATGGCCCTTGACAGGGAATTGTGGAGGTTGAGCATTAAGGTTGTAGGTTAGGGGGAAGTTGTGAATATTTCTTTATTTCTACAGCGCGCTAGAGTGAGATTAGCTAGTTAGGAGTTAGGCTTAGGATGCTACTGGTCATCTACTGATGCAGGGCTTTATCTGTTGGATATTTGTATACCTTCCATCTTTTTCGTATTTCCTATATTTTTATACTGGTGTTATTTTGTGTTATTTTATGGTATGTATAATAATGTATTTTATTATGACTCTATTGATAGTACTAATATATTGTCTCTTGTTACTTTCTTGAGCCGAAGGTCTCCTGGAAATAGCCTCTCTGCCCTTCGGCGTAGGGGTAAGGTCTGCATACATATTACCCTCCCCAAACCCCACTTGTGGGATTATACTAGGATATTGTTGTTGTTGTTGTTGTTGGTCCGGGTATTGAACTCTACGGGTTGTTTGATTATGGGGATAAGAATTCTAATCCCGAGATAGAATATGAGGTTGTATTTATCGCATGTTTGGCTATAGCCAATGGTGAAATATATTTTATTTTAAACTGGTTGGATTAGTTATCCTATATAGAAAGAAAGGGTTAAATAATAGCTGAAAAATGTGTGTGTATATATATATATATATATATTGTATGTTATATAAGAAAATTATATAATTTTATACACTTTTTCGGTTACCGAATGTAAATAATTTTTGGTGCGGGATAAAAGTGAAAAACCCCCTATAGAAAGTGCGATAGCTAATCCCATAGAATATCCCGGCCCATGGGATATCCTTGTCTATCACACAATTGGACCAAGCGACTAGGCACAAATGTAACCACCTAAATGGGTGTATAAGGTTAAAACTGGGCCTACCCAATTATGCCATTTGATCAAGACAAATGAACTGAATCGAGGGGTAGCCTTGTAATGAATCAGACTAGAGCACGAAGATGAGGCATCGAGTTCGCAAAATCGAGGTGCCTGCCGTGATTGAGGCCAACAGTGACTGAGACCAAATGTTACAGACTTCGAGCAAAGCGTAGTAACGGAAATATGAGATATCCGTGACAGGCCGGAGATCATGGCGTAAATCTCGAAACAGATCAAATCAAGGGTGGTTATCAAGTTAACCATAAGATTTACTTCCAAAGTTAGAATTGTATCTTAAATAGGATTGCTTTACTATATAAATATGGTCTTAGTCATCTTGTAAACACCTTACATTCACTCAGATTAAAGCAATACTGTATACGGTTAAAACATGTCCTACCCGATTATGCTATTTGATCGAGCCAATGGAACTGCATCGAGGGGTAGCTTCGTAATGAATCAGACTAGAGCACGAACACGAGGCATCGAGTCCCAAGATCGATGTGTCTGCCGATATCGAGACCAACAATGATCGACAACAAATGTGACAGACTTCGAGCAAAGCGTAGTAACGGGAAGACGAGATATCCATGACTGGCCGGAGATCATGGCGTAAATCTCGTAACAGATCAAACCAAGGGCGGTTATCTAGTTAACCATGAGATTTACTCCCATAGTTAGAAATGTATCTTAAATAGGATTCCACTACTATATAAAGGGAGTCCTTATCATCTTGTAAACACCTTGCATTCATACAGATTAAAGCAATACTGTATACGGTTAAAACCAGGCCTACCCGATTATGGTATTTAATCAAGACAAGGGAACTGCATCGAGGGGTAGCCTCGTAATGAATCATACTAGAGCATGAAGATGAGGCATCGAGTCGAAAGATCGAGGTGCCTGCCGAGATCGAGGCCAACAGTGACGGTCACAAATGTGACAGACTCCGAGTAAAGCATAGTAACGGAAAGAAGAGATATCCATGACTGACGAAGATCATGGAATAAATCTCGAAACAGATCAAATCAAGGGTGGTTATCTAGTTAACCATGAGATTTACTTCCATAGTTAGAATTATATCTTAAATAGGATTCCTCTACTATATAAAGGGGGTCCTAATCATCTTGTACACACCTTACATTCACTCAGATTAAAGCAATACTATATACGGTTAAAATCGGTCCTACCCGATTATGCTATTTGATTGAGACAAGGGAACTGCATTGAGGGGTAGCCTCATAATGAATTTGACTAGAGCATGAAGACGAGACATCCAGTCCAAAGATCGAGGCACTTGCCGAGATCGAGACCAAATATGACAAACTTCGAGCAAGGCGTAGTGACAGAAAGACGAGATATCCGTTGTTGATAACCAATTTTTTCCTGTATATTTTTATATGCAAAAATACTTTTAAAATAGCATATGTATGCATATATAAGTATGTATAAAAGTTTTATTATTTTTACTAATTTTTAAAAGATTTTTAAATCAATTTATTGACCTATTTTATGAATTAAAAATCAATAGTTATTTCCCAAATTATCATTTTTGTGATTCATTTATTGTATTCTAATATTTATACCAAAATATAGCTAAAGTAATTTTGCACATTTTTTACAAATATATTTAGTATTTTAAAAGCTAAATTGCATATAATTGCAAAATTAGCCTATTGTAATAATTAATTGTGTTTATAACTACAAAATTGATTCCAGTATTTTTTATTTCATATTTATATATTATTAATTGATTTAGATCCTTTAATTTTGTTCCCAGAAATTATTTTACTATTTTTATAAAATAAAAAGGGAAAAGTGGTTATTTAAATACTAGCCCTACTTATTTCAATTGTAGCCTAAAGCAGCCCCCCAATTAAATCTAATTTCAAACCTCATTACCCGGCCCAAATCCTAAGTTCACCCGGCCCACGACCCACTCAAATAACCTGCCTGGACCTTTTTCTTTTAATCCCAGCCGTTGATCTAACAGATCGACGACTCACACTCATTCTTTCCTTCTTTAATTTACCAAACCCCCAACCTAAATCATTCTTACCTACACGCCGCCTTTGAATCCCTCCACTCCCTTAAACTCTGTCGAACCTTCTCCAAACCCTAGCCGCCACCTACCATCTCCGCCCTGAAATATACCAAAATTTATGACTTCTAAAGCTGTAAGAGCCCTATACCCACCTCCTATGGCTCCTACGTGCCTGGTCTCTGAAGATTCAAGGCATGGACTTGAAGGTTTATGCCTAGACCTCTATCGATTTGAGGTTCCACGGTCATCTCCGACTTTGCTCCGGCGTACCATGGTTGTTTGAGCCTGGTTCTGACCTCTCTGACTCAGATCAGTGACCTTTCAAAGCCTTTCTCATTTCTAGGGTTCTTCTGAAACCCTAACCCTTCAAGGTTTTCTCTGATTTCTTTAGATCTATCGTGTATCTATGCTTTCCCTGAGTTTTAAAACGATTTCCATAACTTTTCTTTCAAAAAATTACTTTCAAAACCTTTCTTTTTCGATCTAGGGTTTTCTGAAAGTGTTTAAGTGTTTTTATGATTTTCTTTGTCATTCATGTGTATTTGCCTCTACTGTGTTCTTGTATCATGCTCATGTATTTTTCACTTACTGTGTTATCCTATATTATGATCTCGTATGCTTTTCTACTATGTTCTTGTGCTTTTTCTTCTACCATGTTATAGTGTGTTCTTCTACTGTGTTTTCTATACTACGGTCGTGTATGCTTTTCTACTATGTTCTGATATTTTCTTCTAGCATGTTTTGGTATGTTTCACCTACTATATATTTCTACTATGTTCTTAAGTGTTTTGCTATTTTCCTTCTACTGAACCTTGCTTGAGTTTCTTCTAAAAGATCTTCTTAAGCATGTTTCTGCTACTGTTTTTAACAGTCTTTTCTCATTATTCTTCAAATTTGTTTCTTCTACTCTATTTGGTTTGAACCCTTCTACTGTGTTTGCATATTATTTTTTCTATCATGTTCTCATGAGTTCTGTTGCTGAATGATGTATGTTAGAAGTTTCAGTTCTTTTCTAAAACCTCTAAACATGTTTCGATTTAATTGCTTGCCCTCTCATCTTTGCTTTGTGATTTGCCTGAACTAGGGTTTTTATTTCAAAACCCCCAACCTTTCTAGACTAATTTCAAGTTTCATATGATCCTGACCTTTTGCTAAACTCTTCTAAACTCTTTTACTGGATTTTTCTATTATTTTGCAATGGCACAACTTCTTCTCCCAACTCAACGTGTTTGTGTGATCTTTATGTGTGATGAAACATTCCACTAAAAAGGGTTTTCAAACTTGTGATTAATTCAGAATCCCTTCTAAATAGGTTTAATTGATTCCCTTTCCATTGTTTGTTGATTTCCCTTAAGTTAAAAAACCTTTCTCATTTTTTGATTCGGTTCATTCATACAAATCTCAGACCTTGTGTTGTACTGGTTGTTATTGATTTCCTTACCTTATTTTTACAAACCGTGTACTTCAAAGCCCTGTCCTTAAATAACCTTTTTATGTATGTGCCCTTAATTGCATGCTGTGCACAAAGTGTTTATCTAATTTCTTTCCTAAATTGGTTTTTACCTGTTTGAATCCGAATCCCTTAATTAAAGGGAGTCTTGTGTAATTGATTGACAATCATTTCTTCAACTATTTTCTTACCTTATTTCTGCCTGAATTTTTGCACTATAAATACATGCCCATTCTTTCACAAACACACACGATTTAACAATACTTCACTTCACAATACACAATCTCTTATGAACTCTTACTTACACATAATATCGCGCTCTTTCTTGTCTGCACTATGGCTTTTACAAGTCTATTGCATTTTCTCTATTTGTTTCTTTGAAACAGGTATGTCCTAATTTAAGTTTCGGTATCATCACAATGTGTTTATTTAAAGCTTTCGTATCCATGTCTACTGTACTGTTTCTATAAAGTTCAACATTTAAATTAAGTATGCTTATATCTTCCTATCTGTTTCTGTTATGAATCCTTGCTCCCCTGCCCTATTAACCCTATGTGTTTGTGTGTTATGACTTAAAGGCATGGCAATATGAGTTGTTTCCCATGAATTAAGTTTGAACCAATGGGGTCTTAACCTCTATATAAACAGGCTGGAGGGTGTACCAGCATATCCTATTGTTGGGTGTGCTCATCAGCCTGCTTTTCTTTTGCTCTTGCAAATTCCCTCATTCCCTATCCCCTATGTGTATTAATGTGAATTGATTCCCTCTTCCTTTTCCCCTTTTAGAATTGCACTTCTGCACTTACACTCTCTCTTAGACTCTAAGTTCAGCCCCCCTCCTGTGAGACTTGCCTTGGGACCTTGAGTTCCCTCTGAACTTGGACACTTAAGGGCTGGCCTTTCCACATTACACTATGTCTTAATATGGTAATGTATTTGGGGTGTAAGCACTGCCCAGAGTTCATGTGAGACTGTAAGGGAACTTTGACACACCCCCAAATGGGAGAAAGGCTTTGAAATTTGATCTTTGGAGTTGGTTTAATTCATATTTCAGACAGGAAGTCTAAATCAGGCTCTAATTAGTTGTACTTTTAATTTCTGATGTATTTTTCTTTACTTTATTTTCTTCTGGGCTGTATTAACTTTGTAATAAAACTCTTGGAGATAGCTAGTGAAAAGGGAGGGGTAACCATGCATGCAAAAATGGTAGCTAACCAGCCCATAGGATTTCTAATTTCAGCATTCTCATATAGATACCATGTCTATAGGATTTCTAAATTCAGCATTATCATATGTAGATAACATGTCTATAGGATTTCTGCATTCTCATATATAGATACCATGTCTATTGAATTTCTACACTCTCATATATAGATACCATGTCTATAGGATGCACATGCATGTAGAAAATATGCATATAGGTCCTTTATGATTCTTGCATATCCATTTCTCACTAGGCAAACGTGTTTATAGGTATTAATAACCAAATGCAATCAGATTTCATGTTCATATGAAACCCAACATTTAGATGTCATGCCTATAGGTTTTTATACATTTTTACTATGTTTATGAATGTGTTCTAAAGTCGAAAAACGCATAGAAAGCATGCATATAGGAGTTAATCAAATCGGAATCACCTCACTCGCTCATAAGTCTAAAACTAGCAGTAATAATGTATCACCAATGGCAAAACTTGCGCTCTTCTAAAACTCGCTTTTAACAGGCTACTTTTCTTAAATCAGTCTGTAATCAATTCACTTCAGGAATCAGTAGATATCATGCCTATAGGTTTTCGTCTAACACTTAGGCAAGCCATAGGATAAGTCTTATAAACTGAATCAGGTGTTATTAGCTACAACCAGCAGGCAGGCCTGATTCGGGCTTCTTATCTGAACTATGTAATAAATTAGTCTACCTCAAATCTTTAAGTTTTAATTAGGCTTTAAACAGTAAGTGCAAGACATGCTAAACTATGTACTTTCTTTGGTTTATAGGAGGTCTGTCTGAGCCTTTTTATTTGTTTATATGCTTCCCCAAACTTGTTGTATGTGTTTTGTTTGTCGGGTTAGTATTTTTACCTTTTGAAACCACAAATAAGCCTAACATCTCCTCCCTTTAGGATTAGTAGTTCCAAGTACCTCCGGGATTGATAGGATTGGGGCGGGTAATATCATGCAATAAGTAAGCGATACTATTATGCGCTTAGTACCTTAACGAGGTGGGAAAGGGTAGATATAGATATGATGACCACGCGATAACATCACGCGTAAGAGTGATTACCGGATGTTGTGCGGGGTGATCCTTATTATTAATAAACCTAGGACCCCCTTCCCTTTATTCTTTGTTTCTTTTAAATCTTTTAAAGCATTTCTTCTAAAAGAATAAACTCTCTTTAATTCTTTATGACTTTGTTTTTTTCTAACCTTTATGTGAAAAATCCCCTCTTATTTGAACTCTTACTTGCCTATGTGTTATTTGCACTTAAGTCACAACAATAGCTTGGCCGGGAACCACACTAGTCGATTATGAGGGGTTCCTAACACCTTCCCCTTGGAATAATTTCAAGCCCTTAACCTATCTCTGGTTATCCAACTTAAACCTTTCTTAGTGTCCTAATGCACTTAAATCATTAGGTGGGGAATCTTCAATTCCATTAAACCCAATTCCCAAAAGGGAACAAGTTGTCCTCCCAAATGTCATAAACCCAATTTCACGAGAAAAAGGGGGCGCGACATCCGTGACTGGTCGGAGATCATGGCGTAAATCTCAAAACAGTTCAAATCAAGGTCGGTTATCGAGTTTACCATGAGATTTACTTCCATAGTTAGAATTGTATCTTAAATAGGATTCCTCTACTATATAAAAGGGGTCCTAATCATCTTGTACACACCTTAAATTAACTCATATTAAGGCAATACTGTATATGGTTAAAACCGGGCCTACCCGATTATGCTATTTGATCGAGACAAAGGAACTGCATCGAGCGGTAGCCTCGTAATGAATCAGACTAGAGCATGAAGATGGGACATCGAGTCCGAAGATTGAGGTGCCTGCCGAGATTGAGGCCAACAGTGATCGAGACCAAATGTGATAGACTTCGAGCAAAGCGCAGTAACGAAAAGATGAGATATCCGTGACAGGCTGGAGATCATGGTGTAAATATCGAAACAGATCAAATCAAGGGTGGTTATCAAGTTAACCATGAGATTTACTTCTAAAGTTAGAGTTGTATCTTAAATAGGATTCCTAAACTATATAAAGAGGATCCTAATCATCTTGTAAACACCTTACATTCACTCAGATTAAAGCAATACTGTATACAGTTAAAATCGGTCCTACCCGATTATACTATTTGATCGAGCCAAAGTAACTGCATCGAGGGGTAGCCTCGTAACGAATCAGACTAGAGCACGAACACAAGGCATCGAGTCTGAAGATCGAGGTGCCTACCGAGATCGAGGCCAACAAAGATCGAGACCAAATGTGACAGACTTCGATCAAAGCGTAGCAATGGAAAGACGAGATATCCACGACTGGTGGAAGATCATGGCTTAAATCTCGAAACAGATCAAACCAAGGGCGGTTATCTAGTTAACAATGAGATTTACTTCCATAGTTCGAATTGTATCTTAAATAGGATTCCATTACTATATAAAGGGGGTCCTTATCATCTTGTAAACACCTTACATTCACACAGACTAAAGCAATACTGCATACGGTTAAAACCAGGCCTACCCGATTATGCTATTTAATAGAGACAATGGAACTGCATCGAGGGGTAGCCTCGTAATGAATCACACTAGAGCACGAAGATGAGGCATCGAGTCCGAAGATCGAGGTGCCTGCCGAGATCGAGGCCAACAACGACCAAGACTAAATGTGACAGACTTCGAGTAGAGCGTAGTAATTGAAAGACGAGTTATCCGTGATTGGCCGAAGATCATGGCGTAAATCTCGAAATAGATCAAATCAAGGGTGGTTATCTAGTTAACCTTGAGATTCACTTCCATAGCTAGAATTGTATCTTAAATAGGATTCCTCTACTATATAAAGGAGGTCCTAATCATCTTGTACACACCTTATATTCACTCAGATATAAGCAATACTATATACGGTTAAAATCGGTCCTACCGGATTATGCTATTTGATCGAGACAAGGGAATTGCATCGAGGGGTAAGCTCGTAATGAATCCGACTAGAGCATGAAGACGAAGCATCCAGTCCGAAGATCGAGGTGCTTGATGAGATCGAGGCCAACAGCAACCGAGACCAAATGTGACAGACTTCGAGCAAAGCGTAGTAAGAGAAAGATGAGATATCTGTGACTGGCCGGAGATCATGGCATAAATATCGAAACAGATCAAATCAAGGCGGTTATCTAGTTAACCATGGGATTTAGTTCCTTAATTAGAATTGTATCTTAAATAGGATTCCAATACTATATAAAGGGAGTCCTAATCATCTTGTACACATCTTACATTCACTCAGATTAAAGCAATACTGTATACGGTTAAAATCAGGCCTACCCGATTAGGCTATTTGATCAAAACAAGGGAACTACATCAAGGGGTAGCCTCTTAATGAATCGTACTAGAGCACGAAGACGAGGCATCGGGTCCAAATATCGAGGTGCCTTCCGAGATCCAGGCCAACAGCTAGCGAGAGCAAATGTGACAGACTTTGAGCAAAGCGTAGTAACAGAAAGACAAGATATCCGTGACTGGCCGGAGATCATGGCGTAAATCTCAAAACTGATCAAATCAAGGGTTGTTATCCAGTTAACCGTGAGATATACTTCCATAGTTAGAATTGTATCTTAAATAGGATTCCTCTACTCAATAAATGGGGTCCTAATCATCTTGTACGAACTTCACATTCAGTCAGATTAAAGCAATACTGTATACAGTTAAAATCGGTCCTACCCGATTATGCTATTTGATCGAGACAAGGGAACAACATCGAGGGGTAGCCTCGTAATGAATCAGACTAAAGCACGAGACAAGGCATCGAGTCCGAAGATCAAGGTGCCTACCGAGACCGAGGCCAATAGCGACCGAGACCAAATGTGATAGACTTCGTGCAAAGCGTAGTAACAGAAAGACGAGATATTCGTGACTGGCCAGAGATCATGGCGTAAATCTCGAAACAGATCAAATCAAGTGCGGTTATCTAGTTAACCATGGGATTTACTTCCATAGTTATAACTGTATCTTAAATAGGATTCCTCTACTATATAAAAGGGGTCCTAATCAACTTGTACACATCTTACATTCACTCAGATTAAAGCAATACAATATTCTCTCTTTCTCTTGCATTTTAACTATTCTTGCATAACTAGCTCAAGGGTATTCAAGCTCAAGGGCTCTATCTGAACGCTGGTTTGCTTTATATTATTATCAATTTCCATCGCTTATCTTTACATTTATCAATTAATATTAGTGTCACAACACGAATTTCTCACTGTCGGAACCGTGATGGCGCCTAACATCACACTCGCTAGGCAAGCCAATGTTAGAATTTTATTCATCTTTTTCCTTTAATTTTTATAATTAAAAGCTAGCAAAAAAAATCAATAAGAATAAAAGCAAAAGTACATAAATAACTGATTAACCTTATATTATTAACATATACCAAAAACTGTTACCACCCAGAAACTTGTGTCACAACTCACGAACTTCCTATAGATTACTACAAATACTGGTCTGAAAGAAAACTACATCCGTCTCGAAAGTAAATAAAACAGAGATAAAAAATGTAGGAGGGGACTCCAGGGCCTGCAGGACTACTTTGGGTCTCCTGAATGAAGAATCAGCAACCGACCTCTCGATCAGCCACTACCAATTCCAAAATCTGCACAGAAAGTGCAAAGTGCAGTATCAGTACAACCGATCCCATGTACTGGTAAGTGTCAAGCCTAACCTTGACGAAGTAGTGACGAGGCTACGATGGGGCATAAACAAGATATATCCTATAACAGTTTATAATAAGGCAAAAAGAAGATACGGAATGAAATAGGATAGTAACTTGCATTAAATAAACACGGAACCCTGTCGTTCTACCAATACTTAGCTATAACCAATCCTTAAGAGAATTTCAATGCCATAATGCTGAATCTCAACAGAAGAAGAATACATAAACAACAAACGATGCGGCGTGCATCTCGATCCCTCTATATAATCAATAACAATATGAGCATTCACCCTTATTACTCCTTGTTGCGGTGTGCAACTTGATCCCACCAGTCCTCCCTTATTACTCCTCAATGTATCACCCTTATTCCTTCTGTTGCGGTGCGCAACCCGATCCCACCCGTCCGCCCTTATTACTCTTTGTTGCGACGCGTAACCTAATACCACCAGGCAATAACATTCCACCCGCATTCCTCCTATTGCGGTGTGTAACCTGATCCCATCATATCAGTACCAATCACAAAATAAAAACAAGTATTTCACAGTTTCGCTCAAACCCCCACAAGATTTATACCTCAAATCATAAGAACGGGAGATCTATACCATTATGAAACTTTAACAGTTAATACTACATAGCGAGACCAACCAAAGTGTACCATGAAGCATCAATAAACCAACAATAAAATATAATGAAATTTCGGAACAATTAACATCTTCAATAGAGAAAACAACATTTAATAAGAAGCAATTAGACATGGAAGCATCAATAAGCAAGTAGCAGTTAAGACAGGAAAGCAATATATTAGGAACGGGGAAGGGAACATGATAAACAGATAATTTGGCGGCGTATAGGTACTCATCACCACACCTATACACTACACACATGACATTTCACATAGCAGATAAGTCGGGATCCCTAATCCCTCAAGTCAAAGTTAGACCAAATACTCACCTCAAGCCAACGGGTATTTCAAAGCCCAATTAGCGTTTTACCTCTCGATTCCACCACCAAACCACTCATATCTAGTCATAATTAACTTCATAATATAAATAAATGCTAAAGAAATCAATCTTAATGCATAATTATAGGTTTTCCCACATTTTCCCCAAAAAGTCAAAACTCGACCTCGGGCCTGCTTGGTCCAAACTTGAAATTTGGCCCAAAACCCGATTTCCCATTCACCTCCGAGCCCGAATATAAAATTGGTTCTAGAATCCGACCTCAATTTGAGGTCTAAATCTCCAAATTTCAAAATCCCTAATTTCTACCCAAAATTCCCCAATTCCACCATGAAAAAACCCTAGATTCTAGGATGAAATCTTGTGAAAAGAAGTAAAAGATTGAAAGAAACGAGTTAAGAATCATTTACCTATGATTTGGGGAAGAACTAATCTTTGGAAAATTGCCTCTTGAAGTTTAGGTTTTGAAAAATGGGAGAATGAATGAAAAATCCCATCCAAAAATCATTTTGAACAGTTGCTGGTATCACATTTGCGATCACAAGTTCGCAACTGCGAACTCGTAAATGCAGACTTTATTTTGCAAATGCGAAAATTGGCCTGGCCTTCTAGCATCGCAAATGCGAACAAGTGTTCCCAAATGCGGCCAGTTCTCATCGCAAT
Organism: Nicotiana glauca; assembly: GCA_026770625.1. Classification (NCBI taxonomy): domain Eukaryota; kingdom Viridiplantae; phylum Streptophyta; class Magnoliopsida; order Solanales; family Solanaceae; genus Nicotiana; species Nicotiana glauca. The sequence continues at coordinate 97,340 of MU788448.1, forward strand.
TGCGACACTGAAATTTGCAAATGCGAAGGTCCCCTTCCCAGCCTTCTGATCGCAAATGTGAAATATCTTCGCAAATGCGATGCTCGCATTTGCAAATTTGCGAAGTCTGCAGACCTGAAGCACACCAACAAAAATCCTTAAGTCCAAATCACTCTATAGCCTATCCAAAACTCACCCGATCTTGGGGCTCCAAACCAAACATGCATGCATGTCTTAAAGCATCATATGATCTTGCTCATGCGATCAAATCGCCTAAATAACACCTAGAACTATGAATTCAACACCAAAACACATGAAATTTTTAAGATAGTTTCAGAACTTATATTTTCTCAATCAAAGGTCTGAATCACGTCAAATAAGTCATCTTTCACCAAATTTCATAGACATGATGTAATTATCATATTAAACCAGTACTAGGATCCGGAACCAAAATACGGGCCCGATACTAACGAGACCAATCATTTACTAATTTCTCAAAACCTTTGGAATTTCAGTTTAACAATTTTTATCAAAAATTTATTTCTCGGGTTAGGGACCTCGGAATTTGATTCCGGGCATATGCCCAGGTCCCATATTTTACTACAGACCCTCTGGGACTGTCAAAACATGGGTCCAATTCCGTTTACTTAAAATGTCGGCCGAAGTCAACTAAAATCAACTTTAAAGGCGAAACTTATTATTTTCTCGAATTTGCACATAAATGCTTACCAGAATTGCGCCCGGACTGCGCACATCAATTGAGGTGAGATAAAAAGAGGGATTTTAAGGCCTGGAAACACGGATTCGACTTCTAAAACAAAAGATGATCTTTTGGATCATCATAATTAGGTGAAATCACATATCCTTAAAACCATATTATAAGTTTAATTGTTATCCAATTTTTAAAGTAAACAGTTTGGCGTCCATCATGGGGCTAAGTATAATAGTGATTGCCTAGTATTAATCCTCATAACACATACTGCTTTTACGCTTGTTCTCGTAAGTGTCTTTGATTTCAGGAATCGACATGTCAAACTGTCAAGAAGTACCCACTCACACAGATACCAGCCTTGGTCTTCTTTGCGAGAACGAGCACATAGTTGCCCCAGGAAACGGAGTACCTACAATCAATACCAACGTACCATAAGCCATAGATCCAGTCGATGTCAGTTCTCATGTCGCCATTCATGGAGATTTAGGCGTCGACCCTGAAAATAGTATCTACAGAGACACCCAGGCAGCTGATCAGAAAGCACATAGTGGTTAAGAAGGCGAGATTAGCTTTCAAATGATATTTGACATGTTACAAACTCAACAGGATGCGATAGAGCAACTCCAAATAAAAATCAAGGACCAAGCAAAATCGAACTCGATATATCACAGGAAGTTGTCCATAGGGTCGAACCTTTACAGGAGAAATTTAACGATAACGGATCGGGAACAGACCCCACCATCATGAAGATGCTAGAGGAGCTCACTAAACAGATTGAATCGGGAGAAAAGAAAATTGATGCTAATGATAAAAAGACAGAAACATACAACTCACGGGTTGATAATATACCGGGGGCACCCCGATTCTAAAGGCCTTCGATTAAAAAAGTTTGTACAGAAGACTTTCCCACCAAGTGCAGCTCCGAACCCATTCCAAAGAAGTTCTGTATACCAAAAATTTCCAAGTACAATGGGACTACTGATTCCAATGAGCATGTCACTTCTTATAAATGCGCAATAAAAGGAAATGACTTAGAATATGATGAAATTGAATCTGTTCTGTTGAAAAAGTTTGGAGAAACTTTATCAAATAGGGCAATGATATGGTACCACAATTTGCCGCCCAATTCCTTCGATTTCTTTGCCATTCTTGATGATTCGTTCGTAAAGGTACACGCTAGAGCAATAAAGGTCGCGACTAGGAAGTCAGACCTTTTCAAAGTGAGACAAAAGGATAATGAAATGCTAAGGGAATTCGTATCTTAGTTTCAAATGGAATGCATGGACCTACCCTTGGTTATCGATGATTGGACTGTCCAAGCCTTCAGTCAAGGTTTCAACGAACAAAGTTCGATAACATCATGTCAACTAAAGTAGAATTTGATTGAATATTTAGCAGTGACATGGGCCGATGTGCATAATCGATACCAGTCAAAGATTAGAGTCGAGGATGATCAGTTAGGAGCCCCTTCTGGTTCCGTTTACCCAAATAGATCTGAAGGCAGGATTCAAACAGACATCGACTGAGCGCCCCGATCAAACAAAGATTGGTACTAACCATATAGTGTAGATGTAGAAACAACGGACCATGACATAATCCTGTTCGAAATGATCGAAGAAATGATCGAGGTCAAAATTCCCAAGGGCTCATGAGTAAGAGTAGTTTCGATAAACATATTGAGCCTAAAGAAGCGCTACAGTTATTAGAGTACAACTTCAACGTCAATGTATCGGGTATTATATCAGCCATTGGATGAATCAAGGATACTAGGTAGCCCAGACCCCTACAGATCGATCCAGCTCAAAGGAACCTTAATCAAATTTGAAAATACCAAGGACCCCATGGTCGCATAACTGAATTGCAGGCAGTTAAGGGAGGAGGTGGCTCATTTATTCAATGAGGGTCTCCTTGGAGAGTTTCTGAATGACCGAGCTAAAAATCATTTCAGAGACATGGATGCAAATAGGAAAAATGAACAGGAAGAACCGCAGCACGTGATCCATATGATCATTGGTAGGGTCGATATTCCTCAAGGCTCGATATTCAAATGCATCACAATGACAATCACAAGGGAGAAGCATACCTGAGACTACTTACTAGAGGATACCTTATCTTTCAACGATGAGGATACAGAAGGGATCGAAAAGCCTCACAACGACGCACTGGTAATATCTATCCTTCTGAATAAAATTCAACTTAAATGTGTGTTAGTTGATCCAGGTAGCTAGGAAAATATTATCCGATCGATGGTCGTAGATCAACTCGGCCTCAAGGATCAAATCGTGCCTGCAGCTTGGGTGCTCAACTGTTTTAACATGGCAAGTGAAACAACCAAAGGGGAATTCATGTTGCCAGTAAACGTGGCCGGAACTATCCAGGAAACAAAGTTCCATGTAATCAAAGGTGATATGAGATACAACACGTTGCTCAGGAGACCTTGGATCTATAATATGAGGTGATACCTTCAATACTTCATCAAGTCTTGAAATTCCCAACACCGAAAGGAACCAAAATGGTGTACGACAAACAATCAACAGCCAAAGAGATGTTTGCAATTGATGAGGTAATACCAGTATCGGCACTAACATCAACAAAGGGACCCGAATCAAAGGAAAAGCAGGAAGTCAAATAGCAACCACAATCGCCGGCCTCGACCAGATCGGAACATTAGGAAACTTTCGAGAATGATGATTATGTGATACCTCAAACCTTCATAATCCCTGATGATTCTGATGCCACGAAGTCAATGGTCAAAAAGCTCGAACAAGTCATACTGATCGAGCATCTGCCCGCTCGAATGGTATACTTGGGTACGGGGCTAACTCTCGAGCTTAGGGAAAAACTCATTAAATTTCTTATTAAAAATATGGATTGTTTTGCTTGGTCCCACCTTGACATGATAGGGATCCCATCGGAGATTACCACTCATCGATTGAGTTTGGACCCAAAGTTTAGACCGGTGAAGCAAAAGAGAAGGACACAGTTCGAGTTAGATCATGCATTCATCAAGGACGAGGTAACCAAACTTTTCAAAATAGGATCTATCCGGGAAATAAAATATCCCGAATGGTTAGCAAACGTAATTGTAGTCCCCAAGAAGGGGAATAAACTTAGAATGTGCATAGACTACAAAGACTTAAACAAAGCATGATTTAAGGACTCCTTTCCTCTGCCGAATATTGACCGCATGATCGATGCCACGACCAACCACGAGATCCTCAGTTCTCACGATGCCTACTCCGGGTACAACCAAATATAAATGAGCCCGGAGGATCAGGAAAAGACTTTGTTTATTACTAAGTACAGTACTTTTTGCTATAATGTAATGGCGTTTGGGCTAAAAAATGCTGGTGCTACTTATCAACTCCTAGTAAACCGAATGTTTGAAGAACAAATAGGTAAATTAATGGAGGTTTATATTGATGACATGCTAGTTAAGTCTCTGCGCATAGAGGGCCATTTGACTCATTTGCAGGAAACCTTCAACATATTGAGAAAATTCAACATGAAGCTCATTCCCGAGAAATGTGCATTCGGGGTCAGTTCAAGAAATTTCCTCGGCTTTATGGTGTCAAATTGGGGAATCAAGATCAACCCTGATAAAATCAAGGCAATCGAAGACATCATAATTATGGACAACGTTAAGGCTGTACAAATATTAACAGGGCGGATAACCTCTTTAGGACGGTTCATCTCGAGGTCTTCGGATTGAAGTAACATGTTCTTCTAACTTCTCAAAAAGAAGAACAATTTCACTTGGACCCCGAAATGTCAACAGGCATTGGAAGAATTAAAGCGATATCTTTCGAGCCCACCCAAAAGCGGACGAGCAGCTCTACTTATATTTGGCAGTCTCGAAACTTTCGGTAAGTGGTGTCCTAGTTCGAGATGCAATTTCCTGTTTACTACATTAGCCGAACTTTAGGTGAAGCCGAGACCCGATACCCACACTTAGAAAAATTAGCGTTTGCTCTAATAAGCACCTCTAGGAAATTAAAACCGTATTTTCAATGTTACCCAATTTATGTGATAACCACTTATACCCTTCACAACATTTTGCATAAGCCCGAACTCTCGGGCCGACTGGCCAAATTGGCCGTCGAAATTAGTGGGTATGATATCAAGTATCAACCCCGAACGACCATCAAGTTTCAAATCTTAATAGACTTTGTGGTCGACTTCATGCCAGCTCTCGTACCCGAATCGAGAACTTTTGATAAAAGTGGGTACGTCCTCGGTGGTGTGGACCTTTATCATAGATGGTGCTTCAAATCTGAAGGGGTCCGATCTAGGCATCATTTTAAAGCTGCACACATGCAATACAATTGGACAATCTATCAAAATCCCTAAGTTGACTAACAATGAGGCAGAGTATGAGGCCATGATTGCAGGTCTCGAGCTGGCTAAAATCCTAGGAACAGAGGTCATCGAGGCCAAGTGTGATCTTTTACTTGTGGTTAACCAAGACAACAAGACCTTCAAGTTTTGAGAGGATCGAATGTAGAGGTACTTGGAAAAGCTACAAGTAACCCTACACCTGTTCAAATAATGGACTCGACATCATGTACCCTGAGAGAAAAATAGTGAGGTCGATGCCCTTGCAAATTTGGGGTTGTCAGTTGAAGATGATGAAATTAGCTCGGGGACTGTCGTACAACTTTTGAAGTCAGTAGTCGAAGAAGTCCATGCCAAAATAAACTCCATAAGACTAACTTGGGATTGGAGGAACGAATACATCGAGTATCTAAAGAACAAGAAGCTTCCATCGGACCCTAAGGAATCAAGGACTCGGGGAACGAAAGTTGCACGATTCACATTGGCCAAAGATGGAACATTGTTCAGGGGGATGTTCGATGGGACGTTGGCAGTATGTTTGGGTCCGGGAGACACAGACTACGTCTTATGAGAAATTCATGAGGGTACTTGCGGGAACTATTCCGGTACCGAATAACTGGTTCACAAGGTTATCCGAGAAGGGTGCTATTGGGTCATTATGGAAAAAGATACGAAGGATTTCGTTCGAAAAAAACAAATGCCAAAGACATGCACCGATGATCCATCAGCTCGGGGACCAACTTCATTCAGTCCTAACCCCATGGCCGTTCATGAAATAAGGAATCGATATCGTCGGTCGTCTGCCATCAGCCCCAGATAAAGCTAAATTCATTTTATTTATGACTAACTATTTCTGTAAGTGGGTTGCAGTGCAGGCCTTTGAGAAATTCAGAGAAAAAGAAGTCATATACTTCATTTGGGATCACATCATATGCTGATTCCGGATACCTGCCGAGATCGTATGCGACAATGGAAAATAATTTGTCGGCTGCAAAATAACAAAGTTCCTCGAAGATCACAAGATAAAGAGGATCTTGTTGTTGCCATATCATCCTAGTGGGAACGGACAGGCTGAATAACCAAACAAGACCGTCATTCATAACCTAAAGAAATGGTTGAACGATGCTAAAGGGAAATGGAGAGAAATTTTGCTCGAAGTCATTTGGGCATATCGGACAACGACAAAATCTAGTAGGGGGAAACACCATTCTCCTTAGTATATGGCGCTGAAGCTCTAATCCCGGTCGAAGTCAGGGAACCAAGCATTAGGTTTAAGTACACATCGAAAGAATCAAATCACGAGGCTATGAGCACAAGCCTCAAATTGCTAGATGAAAAATGGGAAGCCTCCCTCATTCAAATGGCCGCCCAGAAATAGCGAATCGAAAGATATTACAATCGAAGAGCCAATCTTCGACACTTAAAAATTGGGGATTTAGTTCTGAGAAATGTCACCATTTAACATTCGAGACCCAAATGAGGGAAAGTTGGGTCCAAATAGGGAGGGACGATATCAGGTCCTCGACATCATCAGAAAAGTGTCATACAAACTTGGCATGATGAACAGAGAACAATTACCAAATAATTGAAACATATCACTCCTCAAACGGTATTATTGCTAAGGTATGGTTTTCTCCTTTTTTCATTTGTATTTTATACTAACTTATTGCAGGTGTTTGGTTGAAGACGTTGAGGTTCTTTCCAAAAACAAAGTCCTTAGGTCTAAAAGCACGCGTTTCGCTCTTTCTGCCTTCAACCGGGTTTTATCCCAAATGGGTTTTTCCGGCAAGGGTTTTAGCGAGGCAACCATTGCTCGTGCTAAATTAAAGCAATTCAATAGTATCCGAGGCTCCTTTGCAATCAACCTCGAATACTGGGGGGCATCACCCTCGAATTTTATGTCTTCAAGGAAAATTCTTCGTGTCAATGGGGTCTCGATAGGTAAATTTTGTAAAGGACCAAACAGTCAAACGAACCGTGCCCATGTAGAATGCCCGAGCCTTAATGAAAAATCATGTATGCATGAATGATCTATTGAAATAAGTATTTTTTCCTTATCAAATATTCCATGCCTTAGTGAAATTTGTACTTTACAATTTCATACTTATGATCTATTGTGGAAACTGGCTCAAGCGCCGATTGCAACTAAAACTCGAGCAATCAACCCCACACTCGGGGACCGCCGTGGAAAATTGACATGCTCTAATTATTAAACTTCAAAATCATAAGACCTTAAAAAGGCAATCCTCAACTTTTTAGGCCAAGGCCACCCCACTTGGGGACTGACGCTTCAAACAAAGTTCGAAGCATAATTGAGAAACAAACCCAAAGGTCAAATCTCTAAGTTAAAGGCTACGACCAAACTAATACAGTTCGGAGATGTTCGAATTCCGTAACAAAAATAGTCCTTCTAATATTTCCACAAAACTAGTTAAAAGGGCTACCTTCGGCAAAATTACAAAGGGTTTCGATAACATCGACCCTAAAAAAACCTTAAGAGGTACCAAATTGCTCAAACTCTCGAGCAAGCTTATGCTAAGGCGTAAGAAATTTTTATAAACCTCTTAAGCTGAAAAGGGAAAAAAGCCACTCTTTTGAAGCTATATCGGCCCAACTCAAGAGCCTAAGGGCCATTCTATTTTTAAGTTCGAAAGTCCACCCTCGCTCAATTAAAACCTAATGTTTTTTTTAACTTCGAGTTCGAGCAAAGCACTTACACTATTATAAAGACTATGTTAGTCTGACTTCGGTCAAGTTGCCTAAGTTTTGGATCCATAAATAAATTTTCGTAAGGCACTAAGTGAGTCAAAATGCTCATAAAGAACAAAGTGTATCAACATTTTCACAAGGCAAAAGTCGAGATAAGAATGGAAATGTTTGATATATGCAAAAATATTTACAAAGACCACTCTGTGTCTTACACAAAAAATCCAAAAAAGAAAAAAATCTTAATGCATCTTCCCCGAGAGTCTCATCTTCATCCCCTTCACTCTCGGATCCACTCGAGCTCCTATAATCATTTTCATCAGAGGAGAGCAACTCTTTAGATTCGGCCTCGAGTACTTTCGTGTTCTTGATATCGACAGTAAGGTCGAAGCCACGAGCATGAATCTCCTCGAGAGTCTCTCTTCGAGACTGGTATTTGGCATGCTCGACAACCCAGTATAATGGAGTATGGGCAGTGTCAGCCACCTCCTTTGCTCGAACTTGTGTAGGTTCAACATCAGCTCGATAAACAACCATGATCACCTCAGCTTCAGCCTTTACACTTTTTGCCTCATATATGGCCTTTGCAAGCTCAGCGACCATCCGAGCCTCGAGCTCCTCAATTTTCTTGGCTCGGGACAAGCTTTACTCCTTCATGCTTTGGAGTTGACATTCGGCCGAAGACATCTGGGCTCGAGCAATATCTTTTTCCAAGGCAAGGCGGTCCATGTTTTGCTTCAACCCGAAAGTCTCTACCTCTTTCATCTTGGCCTTTTCACGAAGTTGCTCGATCTTTTTGGCCTTCTGCTATTGAAGAATCAGAGAGTTGTTCTAAGACCAAAAGCAAAAGAGTACGGACCGCAACACTTTTGTGTGGTTGCATAATCAGAAGTGAGGCCGCACCTACTTTTATGCGGACCGTAGAAGCCGGAAGTTCCAAGCCCAAAATTTCCAAGACTACGGACCGCACTAGAATTGTGCAGCCGCAGAAGCCCATTTTGCGTTCCGAATCAGAATTATATGGCCGCACACCTCCGTAGGGGCATTTTTGTAACATATCTTCAGCTTGGTATAAATACAACTTTTTATCATTTTTAGGTTAAGTTTAGTTTGCAGAGGTTCACCTGAGAGGTTTTCTTTGCTTCTTTGAGTAAATTTGTACTATATTAACTTATTGACATTAGATTTTCTTTGTTTAATCAATGATTATGCACTCTATCTTAATTTTTTCTTGCACTTCTTCATTTTTCATGAGTAGCTAAATCTTTAGCTAGGGTTATGGCTCAACTCTAGTGTTGGTACTTAATGGGTATTTAATTTTATGGCTTGTTTGTGATTGGGTTAGTGATATCTATCCTTGTTTATGCTTAAATTATAGAATTAATGGTTGCAAACATTGATTCATGCCTTTTTGACCTAGTGTTTGCTTGAGAAAGAGAGACTAGGTTGAGGAAACTTGGCTAGCAAGGAATTGGGGTGATTTCAAGAAATTGATAGCCCCAATTAAAGGGTCAAATCTAGAGATAGTAAGACCCTACTTGAGCATATATCACTTGATTTGTGCAATGCCCATTTGGGCCTGAGAAAGCCAAATTGGGCAAAATCACGCAAACTACCGAGAGGTATAGAGTGAGCAATTACATGTGTTATCTATACCACAATCCCGATAAATCAAACTTTCCCTATAGTTTACAACCCGTTAGCTATCCACCTAGGTGGAAGTCATGACCCTAGATTTCTTTACCATTTGAAAAACACTCAAAACCAAAAATAATGTCTTCTAGTTAATATTTGTAATCATTAGCTAAAAGTAGAAATAAAAAACACCCAATGAATATGTGGAAGTCCAATCTAAGGCACATCATACATTTACTCTAGTGATATACCTAATCCAAATACTAACTCCCTGTAGATTCGATCCAGACCCGTGTTGGGTTTATTATTGCTTCGACCGCCTCACTACCTAATTGTGGTGTGAGTTTGGGCGAGATCAGTAGGCCTTGACACTTCATAAAGAAGAGTTTTCCAAATCCCGGGCAGAGGTGAGCCGGTAAGAGGCCAATCTCAAGAAGCTCATGGAGGAGATAGGTGCCCTCAAACCTCTCAGTGGGAAAAAGAAGAGGATATCAGCGACCTCCGAGATGAATTGGCAACAACACATAAAGAGAAGACCGACCTGATCAAGTATGTAATGTAAATCTTTGGAAGCTTGAAATATTAATTCGGTATCGGCGACTAACACTTTGATCTTGCAGGTTCTGTGAACCTCATAATAATGATTGCGGCCGCACTTGATCTCTTTCGGCCACACATTTTTGGTGCGGTCCACTTTGTCTGAGCTGGCTAAAACCTCATCTCTGAATCTCACTCTGCGGCCGCATTGCTAGCCTCTTTGCCCAATTTTGGATCTTGTTCACTTTTGACTCTTTTATGAGTTGATTTTGACTTCTTTGGCTTGTTTCCCAATATTCCTGCAAGTAAACACATTTTGTTAGTTTCTGGGAATACCTTTAAGCATTTTTGAGATAAAACGCAAGTAAAAGAGAGCAGACAAGCAGTCAGAATCCCTACTTATCAACTCTCCTAACATAAGCTTGTGCTTGTCCTCAAGTAAATAAGGCAATTCCCACCTCCACTAGAAAATGGATATTTTGGCTGGCCTAAGGTGAATCAGACACATATCAATTGAGACCAATAATTACCCACAACACATATGAATTATCAACAACGCATCAAGAGTTGACTTTATTCATCAAGGAAGCTCGCTCTTTCATGTAGGTCATTGTGGATCCCAAACTCCTCCTCCTCTACTCTCCATTAGCAAATCTCACTTAAGAATGAAACACTCGAAGCAAGGATTGTGAAAAGTACGCTCATCTCTCTCAAAAGAACGTCACAAGTCTGCGTTTAGGTACCATAAGGTTTCTCCTTATGTAAATCACCACTAATGTAAGCTTACTCAACTTGAAATCATGTAGGGCTTTTGCGGGATGTAATGAAGGCTTTTTAGACCAAGGTAGGACTTGTTGGGTTAGAATTGTTTCATCCTTCCTTAAGCACTCCATTTCTCTTTTCGGCTCATACTTCTCGACTTTTTGAGTCATTTTCTTCTTCCTCGGGGGAACTAGAGAGATGTAACGCCACTCTTTCTTAAATAAGACATTCATTTTTCTCCTTTCCTATTTACTTAAGCCTTTCCTGCTTATTTTCTTTTGGATTCCCTTCAACTCTTCACTTTATTCACTTACTTTTTAGCATTTTTCTTTTTGTTCTTTCTTTTCTTTGAGTTCCCTTTTCTTTATTTTTTTCTCTTCTTTATACCTTTCATCACTTTCAAACTCCTCTTCTCTCCCCCAAACTTATGTTTTTGTCAATTATTTCTCAAGAATGCTAAAGAAATATCGGGTGCCAAGAGAGGGTCATTATAAAATGGATGAAGGCTTGTAATGTGATTATTGAAAAAAAAAGGGCTTCAGCTCAAAAAGGTTGACTAGGGATATCACATTGGTAGGTCATGGAAGATTTCAAATTTCAAATTGGATCAAGGAGAGCCTAAGCTTATTTCTCAAGCCAAGCTACACTTAGAATTTTGCCTAGACAAATATCCGGGGCTAGTTCTACACCATTAGCACGTGTACTTGGACTTGCAACTAAACATCTCACCTCTCACACTTCTGGATTGCTAAAGAGAATATAGTCGAGGGCCCATAACAACACTAGCTAAGATTGAGAATCACAACTGGCTCGATTTGAACCACTCGATGACCACTTAAGTCAACAAGAGTCACAACTAGAGCTATTTTCTGCCAACAACTTGTTTTTAACCATACTATCATAGGTAACTATGTTGGTGCCAAGTGAAGCATGCTCGAGACGCCTTTTATTCATTGCTACTATATTTATCAAAACATAAAAGAAAACGGAATCAAGCCCTAAAGAAGGTTGTCATGCCATCCATCGTTGGGAAGAGCCACCTGGTTTGCACATAATCCATCTTTTGGAAAGAACCGTGACATTAAAAAAATTAAAGGCTTATTGTTCACTCGAAACATAAAAGGAAGCACTACTACAAAAAAGGCCTTTGGCGGCAATTACTTAGCGGCAATAAGGCAATTGCTGCTAATAGATTCTTTAAGTTAAAATATTAGCGGCAAATGACCATTAGCTAGTAAAAGATATCCTTTTACCGATAATAAAAATAAATTGCCACTAAAATAATTACTAATATAAATCAATTTTATTATTTTTACGCTCCCTCCTTATGAAAAAAAATATTTCCATCCAAATAATTTGGACAAGTATTAACTATCCCCTCCAATTATAAAATAATAGGAAAACCTAATATCGCGCCTCCCCGGCCTTAATCGAATGGAATACAGAATTGCGCCTTCCCCGTCCTTTATCGAACAACATGACTAACAAAAAATGGCATATTAGGTCTCCGACTATCTTTTCCACAGATAACTCCTCTTCTTGCTTCTCTTTTACCCAGTTGTTGCAATTTACCATTGGTTTTGGATTGGTACTGCTCGATTATGGTCAATATTCGTTTCAGTATTCTCCCTTTCATTCGTCTTTAACTTTTCTTTTCATGTAAGTTCAAGATTGTTGCAGAAATCATTCTTCTCCTTCACTTTCTAGTCTTTATCGCCAAAACAATCTGCCTACCTGGTACAAATTTGTGCTTTTTTATATCAAACTATTGCGTTTTGTGATTTGTGAAAGTATAGTTTTTCTTCATATGCTAAGGTGGTTGTGATATCCGACTGTTGTTAAATTGATGTGCGATTGATTGAGTTTATTCCTCCTCTGTTCATCTATTGTTTTATGAATTATTTCCTCTGTATGTGGTTCTAAGGCTACTATTATTCTTATAAATTTTCAGAAATTATCATAGTGTCGTTGATGCATATTGATGTTTCCATTGAATCTATCACTAGTCGAGAAATGAATTTCACTAGTCGATATATATACTTTTTTTATTCTTTTGTTAATTGATGCGAGCTTTTCTGATTTCATAAATCTAATGCCTCTGAAGAGTCATAATATTGTTGCTGCTATTTTTCTACCTTTAGAAAAAGACTAGGAGACCATAATGCTAATGAAACACAATTGAATACTTATCATGATTAGAATGCCGCATTGTTATAAGAAAACTAAACGAAAGGTTAGTTCAACAGAACATCTCTAACAAGCTCAGAAGGAACAAGGAAAGCAATGACATGAATAAAATAAAAATAGAATATGATTAAAGAAGAAACACTACAAAAGAATAATTTCCAGAAAAGCATCTATGTTCTGCATGGAATTAGTCCATTATAACTCCCAGTAAGAATCAAAATCTGGTTTATATCCCTCATCTTTTATGTGCTTTCTTAACCTCCATATCTCTTCACGTATATCTATAAAATTTGAATATTGTATGTTTTATTGATTTCATTTTACTTTCTTTTACTTATATTTTACTTATTGTATCCATTTAAATATGACATGCTAAGGTGGTATCTCTAGAACAATCTTTGGTGCAATATTTTTTTTTCAAATAAACCACTCGGCTTGAAGCCTTGTGGTCCAAAATAGGAATCCAGTTATTACAAAATTGTATAGAGTGTATAAAAGGTACGAAAGCCAGAAAATCTAACTATTACAAATGCGAAATACTGATAATATTCCAGATTTAGGTGATTTTTGTCTCCTCTATTCAATTGCATAACCTCCACGTAGCACCTCTTGAGCTCTCACCTGGCGCCATGTTTTGTGATTGAATTGTGAGTGTCCAAGTATCACCAATTAGCTCTTGGTCTGTCAAAATATGCAATAGTGATTGCATTCATCTCAAGGATTTTATTCGTAGTCTTCTTGTTTGCATCTGCTGCTTTGAAACTGGGACATTTGCATTTCTGCACTTATTGTTTGGTTGTATTTGTACTGCTCCAACTCTTGCTACTATATGTTTCTCTTTACACCATAAGGTCACCCCCCAGATTGAGCATGATATCATGCTAATACCACTGGGAGGCATCTTATAAGTGTTTAGAAAATCTAGTACAGTAGCCTAACACTCTAAATCGTCAGTTGCATTTTGTTTTTTCTGTTACGATTGTTGATAGTGAAGTATAAGCTCCAGTTATTGACTGCTCCTGCATGAACAGTAATATCAATGCCTGGACAAATCATTGGCATTAATGTAGCTATTTTTCCTTTGTATCGATTGGCAGTACCAGTACTACTGCTGCAAGATTACTGTACAACAATTCCATGTTTGCGAATTGAAACTTTTGGAATTGTCTGAATCAATTACCTGCAAGAATTAATAAACAGATTAGTGGTAAAAGGTTTGTGGTATCAGTTGTGTCATGTGTTTCCTGATTCTGATTCAATTTGATTTCCACTTTTATGTTAGAATTGTAATATGGAACCCAGCTGGGGAATTACAGTAACCCATTTGAAGCTCCCTCGCCCATGACTTTGTGATATCTTCTTGGATTTTGAAGAACTTGAAACAGACAACTATCTTTTAGAACTTATGTTGTTATTTCTTTCTTTAGTTGTGGTCTTCTCCAATAAGAACAACATCAGTTACTGTACCTAAGATGGTAGAATGTGCAATGTTTTCTCTGTTTACAATAGCCTTGAACTTGAACTCTTGTGTTCCTTTGATCAGAAAGAAAATTTTCATTTTTTGCACGGTTATAAGTTTTTCCATTTGAGAAAATTGGTGTCACCAGAAGCCTCCTCGTGCTCTAACAGCTTCAGTTGCACGTAAATATGGGAAGTTTCTTTTCGTAATTTTAACTCTTAGATTTGGTATTTGTGACTTGTCCATGTTTATTAGTTTCCTTCCTGCTATAGGAAGTAATGTGAAAGAGTGAAACTGATGGATGGTCAAATTATTCTGCAACCCAACCCTATATTGAATAGTATGGATAATCAGAACTATTCTCAAGACCATGCACATGATAATCAATCTAATGAGCTGAATAGTTCTGCTGGTGGCACTGAAGTTCAACAAAATGATGACGAATCAGGTAACACTTTTCTCTAGAATCATTTTCTAATATAAATTGTATGAACACCTTGGTTAATCTAACTAGTTTATAGGCAACTATGAAATCTCAACTTTTATGAAAATGGCAAATCCATATAGCTTCTCCTGGATTTATTTTTTCCTAGGATAAAATATATAACATGTGCCACTAGATCTGACCACACTAAAATCTTCCAACCTTAGGAATATATCGTTATCATTTTAGGATGTTGTTTATGTAAAATGTATGGGGCCTCAAATATTTGAGTTATTTTAATGAGATATACTTTTGCTAAATGGTAAAAGTTAGGGATGGAACATAAACTGCTTCACAGAGACTTTTCTATGGTGTAAATTGCTTCACATAGACTTCTTACAACTTTATTGATTTTGTAGCCTAAATGGGTCCAAAATGCTTACCAAACTAGGTCTTCACATGTCAATTAGCAGCATTGTACTCAATAGTATATCCAACAATTTTTTTGATTTTGCAATTTAGTTGAAAGAAATAGGATACATCTGCATAGGTCCAACTTGAACATGCTGGTTGTGATTGCTCCAGGTTCATTTTGGAGTTGGATACGATTATTGTGGGGTAAGATTGGCTATTCTTTCATTCTTGTCCAGTTGCCCTACGAGAGGCTCTGCTCCAGGATTGTTTTCTGATTGAGAATATTTAATTGATTTTGCAGCTTCACCGTAAAGTTGATAATGGATATCTCTGGTTCTTTCTTGAACTTGTTTTATGTGGTGTATATATAATAAAAATGTAGCTACATAATTGCTGCTTGCACAAGAGGCATCAATTTTCCAGTGGATTTTTTAATTTTCAGCATTCAAATTGCATTATAAGATTGTCATTCAATCTTAACAGAAAGTATTAATCTCAAAGTGCATGACTTGGTTCTGGATGTAAAAAATTGACGGAATCTGAAAGATAGGAAAAAAAAGATGTGAGTGTGAAGTCTCTTTCTTAGGAAAAGTGTCGAAACATATGAGAAAAACCAAAAAGGTGCTTAAATATCCTACTATTCTTTTGGAACATATACTATTTATGCTTTTTGTTGTTTTGTCACGATGAAACAAAATTAGGGGAAGATGCAGTTAGAATTACTCCAAATGAGACAACTCTGTGACGACCCAAAGGGTCATCACCTGTTTCCTCATTCGTTCCGTGCTTTCGAGGCCTTGAAAAACTTACTTTTAGTTGCCTCGATTGGCGTGCACAGTTCGGGCGCATAGCCGAAAAGATTTTATGTTGAAATGTGTGCATTCTGTAAAAAACATTTGAAGAATTTTGATAATAATATGATTAAAGTTGACTTTGGTAAACATTTTGGGTAAATGGACCCGGACCCGGACCTATGATGTGACGGTCTCGGAGGGTCCTTAGAAAAATATAGGACTCGGGCGTATTCCCGGAATCGAAATCCGATGTTCCGAGCCCGAGAAATGAATTTTTTGAAAGAAATTTTTTTTCTGAAAATGATATGAAAATTTGAAATGAATATGAGTTAGAAAATATTGGTATCGGGCCCGTATTTTGGGTCTGGCACCCGGTACAAGTCTTAAATATGTGTTAAATGCTTTTTGTGAAGTTTGGTCGAAATCAGACGTCATTTGACGTGTTTTGGACCTAAATATCTAAAATTTGAAGTTTATGAAGTTTGATGAAAAAGTGATGATTTTGAGGTTTTATTCCTCGTTTATGATGTTATTTTGGAAATTTGATCGCACGTATAAGTTTGTAGGATGTTGTTGAGTTAGTGTGTGTGATTGGTTGGGAGCCCCGAGGGCTCGGCAGTATTTTGTAGGTGTTTTGAACTTAGGAGAAGTAGCAGAATTTCTGCAATTTTTGCACAGTTCTTGGCTTCTTCGCGTTCGTGGCCTCCAGCTCGCGTTCGCGTACCTGTAGGCTCCCCTTCTTCGCGTACGCGTAGTAGTCCCTCGCGTTTGCGTAGTTCAGACTCCCCCTTCACCGCGTTCGCGAGTCCCCTATCGTATTCGCGTATAACCAAAACCCGGACCCCAGTCATTCTTCTACGCGCTCGCGATTAGCATCTCGCGTTCGCGATGCCTTGACCCATTTTCCCCTTTCCCGCGAACGCGAAGGGCAATTTTGCCCAGTGAATTTTTAAGTTCAAAGCAGTAGCCATTACGGGATTATTCCCATTTTTCATAAACCTTGTCTTCTCCACAGCACATAGGCAATTCTTACAGCTATTCTTCACCAAAGCTTCATAGGTAAGTGTTCCTAACTTCATTCCTCTTAATTTCTTCAACTAATTACTAAATTCCTAGCCCTAAATTATGAAATCAAAATAGAAATTAGGGGTTTTGGGTAGAGTTAGGGTTTTGGGGATTTTGGGTGATTCAACCTCAATTTAGGGTCAAATCTTAAAACAAATTGCATATTTGAACTCGTGGGGTTATGGGTGACTAGGTTTTGGTTCGAGCCTCGTGTTTGGACCATGTGGGCTCGGTGTTTAATTTTGGTATTTTTGGAAGAATGCTAGAAAATTCATATTTAGGCTATGAGATGTTGCTAATGAGTCTTTATTGATATGATTGAATTAATTATGCCTAGATATCATTGTTCCAGAGTTGGATTGTAGAGGAAAGGCGGTATTTAAGGATTGATTGCTATTATTTGGACCGAGGTAAGTGTTTGATATAACTCTGGCTTGAGGGAATAGGATTAGAGTGTTATTAATTGCTAATTGCTAAATGATCGAGTACGGTGTATAGGCATGGTGTCGAGTATCTATACACCGGTGTCTAGCATGACCGTGGGTCCTTATTTGTACTTATTCTGATATTTTTGGGACTCTTCCATGCTAATTGATGAATTTTACATAATGTGAAGAGTATGAGGATTAGATATGAATTGTAAATTCTTTGGAGTGTTGGCTCGAACGATAAAAATACTATTGAGTAAGAAATGAAAGAAATGGAAAGAGATATGATTAATCCCTTGCCGAGTTGGTTTGAGTATATTGATTATCTCCCTTGCCGGGATGTCAAAGTTGCTATTGTTGCTCCCTTGCCGGAATTTAGCTGTTTATCTATGTTTTCCCTTGCCGGGATTATTTTGTGTATTATATATTATGAAACGGGATCGTATGGCACGCCGACCACTTATATATTGTAAAATGGGATCGTGTGGCATGTCGACCACTTATATATTATGAAATGAGATTGTGTGGCACGCCGACCACTTATATATTACGAAATGGGATCGTGTGGCATGCCGACCACTTATATATTGTGAAATGGGATCGAGTGGTACGCCTACCACGTCACAGTATAAAATGGGAGCGAGTGGTACACCTACCACATGACATTATGAAATGGGGGCGAGTGGTACGCCTACCACGTGATATTATGAAATAGGAGTGAGTGGTACGCCTACCACGTGATGCTATGAAATGGGATCGAGTTGCACGCCTGCAACGAGTGGAAATTGAAATGAGTGAGAGTGGTTTATTTTCCCTTATTCTGTGTTAGAAGGACTCAGATGTAGTTTCCTTGTTATTCTTGATATTTCGTTTTATCTGCTACCCCATAAGCATGTTCCCCTCCCAATTATAATTGTTTACTTTCCGCTATTATTTTGTTGTGCTTGTATATATATCTTCACAGGTTATTCTGGTAGTCCGGTCTAGCCTCGTCACTACTTCGCCGGGATTAGGCCAGGCACTTACCAGCACATGAGGTCGGTTGAGGTGATGCTACACCAGCCACTTCTCAGGCTGGAGGAGGGGTTCAGACTCCTACTATACGTACTCCGAAGCAGGTAGCTCCCCAGACTCATGTCCCAGTGGTTCACCCAGCTGTGGCAGCTCAGCCAGGTATTGTAGCGCAGGACGATGATGGAGCGGCTATGTCTTCGGATGCCTTGTGGAGACTTGATCGGTTCTCCAAGCTCTTCACCACCACCTTCAGCGGTGCTTCATCAGAGGATCCACAGGATTTCTTATCTAGCTGTCATGAGATCCTTAGGACCATGGATATAGTGGAGACCAATGGGGTCGATTTTGCCACATTCCAGCTTGCAGGATCCGCCAAGACTTGGTGGAGAGATTATTGCCTATCTAGACCATCAGGGTCTCCAGCATTGACATGGGATCAGTTCGTGGAGTTATTTTTGGAGACGTTTCTCCCAGTTGTCACACCTTTTTTTTTCCCACACAACCCTGTTACGAGGTTGAGTTAAAAGAGTTTTTTTAATTGAAGTGATATTTTGAAAAAGGATTATTTATTATTTAGAGTCGCCACTTGGAATTAAGTTTTGGTGTTCCAAGTCACCTTTTATTTGAATTCCCTTTTCAAAAGGAAGGTTTGACTCTTATTTATGGTCTACGAGAACAGAAGACTAAGTAAGAAATTCTGTTGACCGAGAGGAAGGTGTAAGGCACCCCTCGAGTCCTGTGGTTCTAGCACGGTCATTTTTATTGACTAATGTTCGGCTTAAGTCAATTCTTGTCTATTCTTGTATTTTATTGCTTATGGCTTGTCTATTACCACTTCACTTAATTTATTATATTTTTTATTAATTATTTTGACCTAGATGCGGTATGCACACAAGGTATTACTTTGAAATTATACGTTAAAACCAAGGTACGGAATGTACACATGGTTAAAACATAATTATATCTTT
>MU788452.1:0-46061 GCA_026770625.1 Nicotiana glauca
CTAAAATCACGAATTACACCCCAAATTCAAGTTTAAGAACTTTAAAATTTTTAACTTCTATTTCCGATGTTTAAAACTATCAAATCACGTCCGATTGACCTCAAATTTTGCACCCAAGTCATATTTGATATTACGAACCTACTACAACTTCCAAAATTTGATTCCGACCCCGATATCAAAAAGTCAACTCCCCGGTCAAACTCTCCAAAACCTTCAACTTTCTATCTTTAGCCAAANAGCTATTCACACTCTCGGAATTCCAAATGGATAACACTGAAATGCTCTTCAAGCCAAACTTATAAAATTTCTTCTAAAATGCTAACTTCCACATTAGGCGCCAAAATGCTCCCGGGTTATCCAAAACCCGATCCGGGCATACGCCCAAGTCCGAAATCATCATACGAACCTGTTGGAACCTTCAGATCCCGATTCCGAGGTCGTTTACTTGAAATTTAAATCCTAGTTCATTCTTTTGACTTTAAGCTTCTCAAAAGAGACTTCTCTTCCCAAATCAACTCTGAATTTCCCGAAATCAAATTATGACCACGTGTACAAGTCATAATACCTGAAATGAAGCTGTTCATGGCCTCCGACTGCTGAACGGAGTGCTGGTACTCAAAATGACCGGTCGGGTCGTTACAGTTATCTTTTGGGAAGGCCACGAAATTCGCTAAATGGCCCGTCCTGAATACTAAGTATTTTCGAATTAAGTGTTTAATAAGGGCCCCACAATTGTGTATTTTGATTTGGCGAGGCTCGTCTCATTTTTATTTATTAAAGGCCAAACTAAAGTAGCTAAATTTTCTGTTTTTTTTTTGTCTCTAAAGAGTCAATTAATTCACAAATATAAATTCGAATCTCGAATTCAAGTCCGAGTTCAAACAAAAGGATGAAACCTTTTAGCATGAACCCGCTACCTAATTCAAAATCCGATTTCATATTTATGGATTAATTTTTCATATTCCTAATTATTCATCTTTAATATTATTGTACTTGGGATCTTTAATTCTCACTTAAATTTCAATAACGTTTTTGGGCTTTTAGCTTGGCTCAGGGACTGGACGGGCGGGGAAGAACTCTTCAGCAAAAGAGGCAAAGTGGGCCTCAGGTTTCATTTGTTTATGGATCAGACTCCTGAGCCCGTAATAGCTCACATGCTTATTGGGCCTGGTATCAGTTCAATTAGGTCAGGTTGATCTCCAACTATACTATGTGTTCCAAATTACGGTCCAAGGATGAAAATATTTATCCAAATCTAATATGCATTATCCTACTGAATTCTATCACATTTGCCCAACTGATTTATTTAATAATACCGTCTATTAGTTAGCTATTTGATAATTCCAATTATTAAGCTAATCTATTTTTGCAAAACCTATTACAAAGTAATTAAGATCTATTACTTATCAAATCTAACTAAAACTAAATCATTATAAAGCTATACTAACAATTGTGACTGATACTAAGCATAATTTGACATCCGGTAGTTTTGGATCAGACGACATGAAGTGCTACAGGCAACTTCAGAGTATGAAATAATTTTAAACCTGTTTTTCTACAGCTAATAATGATAACTTACAATATCTATTATCTATAACCTCAGAATACACATTGAAATCAGAAATCCAAACACGATCATAATAAGTATCAATAATACAGTCCAGTTTACATGTTCTAATCTAGCTAAATCAATATAGTTCGATTATATGCGTTTTTATGTAAATGAAATGATTCTGATCCAAAATTAACTAAGTAGAACTAAAACTGAACATGATGAACTACTACTATATTTCATTTATCAAATGAAAAGAGATCCTTGATCTAGACATCAATTTCAGCTCAATAGCCCAAAGGTTTAAAGATATATACCTGGAAAAATAAGAGAAAGAACAGTGAGAAATCAGAATCAGTTTCCACTGCAACAGCAACAGGAACAGGACAGTTAAATCCAATCACAGCCTTAAAATGCCCAGGATTAAACCACAGCACTAAATTTAAACCAGAAAACAAACTTGACCAGTCCAATTGCACTTTCACAGAATTTCAGCTACTATAATAGGAGAAGATCAATGCACAACCTTCAATTTTAAACTAAATGATCAATGTAACAGTGATACTTTGGGATTCTCTACTGATTTCTATGTTTTAGTGTTTGGAAAATTTAAATCTCGAATTGAGATCTAGATGGGCAAGGATTATTTGGAAGGAGATTTTCAGATTTTTCCAAACTTGAAAAACAAGGCACATTAGTGCCTATTTATAGATGTAATTTTGGAGGAAAATTCAGATTTGAGTGTTTACATATTAGTCCCTCTTTTATTCTTTTTTGACCCCTTATTTTAACTTGTAATATAATTACCTATACTTATGTATTGAAAACTATATTAATGCCCCAATCTAGAAGATTCTATCATATTATAATTCCTATAGTGCCTTCACTTCAATTCAAAATTTACTAAACTACTCTTTTCTATGCCCATATTACCCCTAGAGTTACGTTATAACTACTATTAACCCTTTCCCTATACCCCAAATACCCCCACCCTATTCTTGTAATTACTGCTTTTAAATTCTTTTCTTCTTCTTTCTTTTATTACTAAAACTAATTATTATTTCCTAATCTACACAGCTATAACCAATCAATACCAATTTTTAAAACTAATATCAGAACCGAACAATTAATCTATCATTTAATCACACAATAGAAGAAAAGCTAATTAATTTGTTAGCATCAATATCCAATTTAACAAACTTTGATCGTACTTCAGAATACCAAGAAATTTAAACCTAAAAGTATTATTTAAAACTATTAACAGAAATTAGAGCAAGCTTAAACAGTAAACCCTAGCTAAACTTAATAATTATATACAAAAGAGAAATTGATTAAAAGACAAACACAAGAAAACACCAAAACAATTAAAACAAAACCCGTGTGTAAACAGAATCAAAAGAAAGGAAAAATAAAATTGAAAGAAGACTTATCTAGGGTTTGTTGCAATAGCCTTTCGGATTGTTCCAGTCATTCTTGAGCCAAATTGCTTGAATCCTTTAGGATTTATGATCCGTAACATCCCTAATGGCGTGTTTTCCAAAAGAAAACACCTATTAGGGGTGTTACGATCAATGAATCCCCAAAGATTATCCTGGGGTTCTTGACCAGATTTTAAAAAGAGAATTTTGAGGACTTCTGGGCGGTTTTGAAACAAATAGGTATGGGAAATAGGTAGAGGAAGCTTAGGTGTGTCTCGGGTATTTTTTGGGAATTTTTTGACACACATTGAATCTTGGCTGGAAAGTTAAAAATCTATATTTGACAATTTCCGGCAAGATTTGAAGAAAACTAAGGGTAGGGCGAGAAATAGGGAAAAGAGGAGAGTTAGGGGTGTTAATCTGGTGGTCATTGGGCTAAGTGGCGTTCGCCGGCGATAGGGTTCTGGCGAGGCAAATTTTGATATTCGAGGAGATCGGTTGAGATTTGGAGGAAACTAAGTAGAGGAGTGAGGAGAGGGGTTCATGGTGGATATTTGGTGTAAATTTGGTAGGGTTTGGCGTAGGGTGTGTTTCCCGCCGGTGAGGGTTCCGACGGGGTCGGCGACTAGGAGCAAGGAGGAAGACGAAGGGGAAGATGAAATGATTTTAGGTTAGTGATCAATACATATTAAATGGCATTATTTGACTACAGGCGTTGGATCAAATAATTTTGACGGCTCAGATTCAATTGACACTTAAGCGGTATCGTTTGGTTTAGTGACAGGGCTGGTGACCGTTGAATCTGGGAAAATCAAAGGCTAGGATTTAACGACGCCAAACGGCGTTGTTTTGATTATTTGAGGATTGACCGGATTTGGGTGGTAATTTGGGCCAGACTTGGGGCGTGTTTGGGCATGGGCGGGTGTGTTCTGAGGGAATTATGTTTGGGCTAATAAATTACAATTATAATCTTTTTTTGATTTTGTTTTCTTCAATTTCATTTTTTGTATTTTGTATTATTATTTAGTATTGTATTTTCTAAATTTTATAAAAGTACAAAAATAAAAATAAAACTATAAACCAAACTAATTAATGGCCTAAAATTACTTTTAAAACTATTTTGTAACAATTTTCTATTAAAGCAATAAAATGAACTATTTTTAATTTTTCTTTAAATTGTTCTAAAATGAATTAATACCTACTTAATACTAAAAATGTGAATTTAGAATCCTAATGCAAATGCATATTTTTTGTATTTTTTAATATGAATTATTATGCAACCAATTAATACAAAAATGCAACAAATATCAGAAAATGACACCAACATACATAAAAATTATAAAAATAAAGAAAAATTATTTTGTTTGGATTTTTGGGAATAATTTGCTTCGAGCAAAAATCACGTGCTCACAGTCGCTCAACTGTTATATTTGGCTTAATTATCTGATTTTAAACAATTATGAACCTATGTGCAAATTTTAGTTTTAACCGCTTTTATTCATTTTTTAGAGAAAATTACAACGTTTTTAAAACACGTCTTGAACCACGTCACATAAATGCACCCGTGGTTTTTGATATATTTTAATATCATTGAGATTTGGATTTGGGTCACATAAATGTGCACCCGAGTTTAGGAAGGTAAATTATTAAAAGAACGCACCTAAAGCAACTACGCGTTGTTAACTTTTCGAGGACCATGGAAATTCGCTAAATGGCACACCTCAAATTCTAAGGATTAATTAAACAATGGCCGTGCATTTTAAAACTTTATTTTGCACGGCACACCTCAACTCCAATTTTAAAGGAAATTCAAAACTAAATTTTTGAGGGCCATAGATTATACCTTTGGCTAATATGGTTTACCTCCATTTATTCTAACTTGATTAAAGAAAGAAAGATCTAACAGTAATCTAAGGAATGTTATTGAAATCCTAATGTCCGTTTCAAAAGTCCAAAGCCTACTGTATTTAATTATTAGTGGACCAGTTACTATTTCGATCATAGGCCCAAAGGGAGCCCAGTCCATATGGGATGCACGCAAATAAAGGCCTCCATGATACCTATAACGAGCCTCCACAGTAGCTGAAGGTGGCCATGCTTTAAAATGCCAAGTCAGAATTAACTTGGGCTCGAAGCAGTCCCAATTCAAACAAAGCACGCCCAAATCATATAAGAAAGAAGTTGGGGGGGGGGGGTGAATCCAGTCGACCGTAGGAAGAAAAGGTTCAAACTAAAGAAAAATGCATTGACTACTGAATTTTAGATTTGCAGATTTCCAAGTTTGATATCGAATGACCACAAAACAAATGCTACGGAAACTAACCACTGAAGAATGGATCGAGATTCAACTAAGAACCATTTTAAAAATCCACTTACCACAAAATTAATACTCGTACAAACAAACATATTAATACTAGAGTCATTTTCATGTTCACATAATATTCCAAATTTTAGACTTAAACTAACATTTAAAATATGGTAGCAGAACCCCGAAAACACTTAAAAGAAATCAGTAATATTATAGATTAACTTCTCACGATTTCCATGATGCATGAACGAAAAGAGCTCACTTATTACAGTATAGCTAAACTACTAAAGGGAATATCAAGCTTGCACCTACGGACAGTAGTCGAACCTGACAATTCCAAAACAATTCCTACATTTAGCTAACATGGATTGCAAACAAATTAACCTACACTAAAGCTAAAATAACCAAATAATATCTAAATATATCATGATTTTAATAGTCCATAGCTAGTCACAACCTGATATCTTGGCTATTCTGAGAGAGAAATCACTAAACTACATCATAGATCAAAATGAACAAGATGTAGAAATCATGAAAGAAATAAACAACTTTAGCACAAAGAGAACTAATACTAAGATTTAAAAACTGCCTTCATTCTATCTTCAAACTGGATTTCACATTATGAGAGATTCAAACTTGTACTTGGAAATCAAAAGAAAAGAAGTAAGGAAGTAGCAACAGCAACAAAGCAGTGACTTCAGCCAGCCAATAGTAGGGAAATCAACAGCATCAAACTCAGGTCCCAAACCCAATTTCAAGCTTGAAACCCCCAGATATTCCACCAAAGTAAATATATGAAACCCAACTTCGAAAACAAAATCTCAATCCATTTAAAACCCCTACAGGAATCAGAGATCGACTTCAGTAAATCAAAACCTTAAAGTTCAAGGCAAAAGCTTAATGAAACAGTAGATTTCGATATTTCTCTAGCCTCTTTTGAATTTTCTGGATTTCTAGCTCTTAGGTCTTGCCTTCTAAGTCAAGAAAGGGTATTTTTATAGGCAAGCCAATAGGACAACCTTTCAGATTTTATTTTTCCCCTTAGGTCCCTAATTTTATGACTTGTTTGCCAAGTTATTACCTGAAATTTAATTATAAGCCCTTGATAGAAGCTTCTAGGGGTTTCTTAGGTGGTCGCTGCAAGATTCCCTGAGTATATTACCTAATATGAGCTGTAATCCACAATCAAAATTCTTAATGGGCTTAAAAAAGAATCTCAGAATAAAACCGTCAAGTCTTTAACGTGAGACCAAAAATAAAAGAAACCG
Organism: Nicotiana glauca; assembly: GCA_026770625.1. Taxonomy (NCBI): domain Eukaryota; kingdom Viridiplantae; phylum Streptophyta; class Magnoliopsida; order Solanales; family Solanaceae; genus Nicotiana; species Nicotiana glauca. Next base: position 6,547 of record MU788452.1, read on the forward strand.
GCAATGGACTACCTAATCCTAATGAGAAAAGAAAACAAACAAGTTGAACTCTTAAACAAAATAAATAATGCAAACAGAACATATGTGAACACATATCTGATAAAGAGGAGAAGAAGATATGGAAAAGGGATTAAAATTTGAATTTAAACGAAAAAGAAGAAAAGGAGAATGTAAGAAAACGAGTGAGAAACTGAAAATACCTAACGATGAACGGGTAAAAGCTTGAACTATTCTTCAAAGGATCCTCAATTTTTGGCCCAGATGGACCTTAATCGCATGTTCTCGATGAAAACACGCGACTAGGGTCCAATTTCGAGTCCAAAACTCGAATCAACTGGCTAGCTTGCGTTTGGGATTTTAGGGTTCTGCTTTGATCCGATATTCGAAGATCTCGAAGGTGATTTGGGGAAAACTGGTCATGGAACAAGGTAGAGGAGATGAAGAAGGTGATAGGGTGTAAATTTAGGGTTGGACAGAGGCGGCGCTGCCACCAGAGAAACTCTGGCGGCACTAGGGTTTGCAATTTTGATCTGATATTCGACGGATTCAGGTGAGTTTTGAGGAAAAATGATTGTGGATTCGAGATGAGGAGGTTAAGATGGGCTTGTGGTGTAAATTTGGTTATGATTGGATGTCGGCCGCCGTCGTAGGCAATTTTCGGCGGTGGCAGAAGGTATCTGAGGGCGGAGGGATCAGAGATGGGGTTCGAGAGAGATGAGAGAGAGGGGGGGTAACATTTTAGACACTTATATATTAAACCCTCCCCCAGTTCCCATCCGTCAGATCAACAGAGATCAATGGCCCAGGTCGAAGGGCCTTTAGACGGAGTCATTTGGTCTCTAAGAAGATTGGGTCGAGGGGTAACTGGGCTGGGTTAACGGGTTTGGGAAGGGGAAATGTTTGGGCTGAGAGATGGGGTATTCAAACAAAGCCCAAAATGTGATCCAAATCCTTTGCTTTTTTTTTTAATTCTTCTAATTTCTTTTAATTCCAAAAATTTTCTTCTTAAAGTAAAATCTAAACTTTCATCTTAGAACCTAATTAACCTAAAACAAACTACATGATAATTATCCAATTAACACATAAAACTAATTAAAAGAAAAACTACTCAAAATAAAAAATTAAATTTAAAGAGTGCAAAATGACTATTTTTGTGATTTTCTTTTTTATAAAATAACTTAATTACTAAACAATTATAAAAATGCAAAAGTAACTCCAAAATGCACATGCAACACCCTTTTTTTTTTGTATTTTTCATTAATTAAAAAAAAGAAAAATGCACAGACAAATGCAAACAATTAACGGAAAATGACCCGAAAACCCATAAAATAACAAATGATAAAAAGAAATTATTTTATTTTGAAAATATGGGAGTAATTCATATAGGGCAAAAATCACGTGCTCACAGTTGCCCGTCTTTGCTCGGAAACACGAAGAGTTTTCATGCAAAGATAAAGTGAGTGGATACGAGCGATTTTTGTCCGTTTGAATACTCCGTAGAAAGTATTTAAAGATTTGACCACACCCTACTTCCGGGATTGCCTACATATCCTTGGCTCAAAAGGAATCAGGTCAGTGTAGTTCAGGAAAGTCTGGTAGCTAGGACTACCATGAAGCTGTGATTTCACTGTTGTTGTTGTTGCTGCTACTTCTTACTGAACCCCCTTATTACACCATGTCAAAAATAAAAAGAAGCTAGACTGGACTATGATCTATGGACCACAAGAAATCCTATCTATATCTTCAAACCTGCTCTTGTGGTTCTTGTTGACTTGTATTCTCCTGGTGAAATCCATTTATTGCCATTTTGAATTGTAATCTGAGATGTTTTCCCTTTCTTCAGGTGGATGCCTAACTGTCAAAACTTGAACTACATTCTGAGATGCTTTCCTTTTCTCCAGGTGGACGCCTGACTGCTGACTTGAATTGTATTCCCTGCTCTCCAGGCAGGTGTTTTCCCTTTCTTTAGGTGGATGCCTAACTGTCAAAACTTGAACTACATTCTGAGATGCTTTCCTTTTCTCCAGGTGGACGCCTGACTGCTGACTTGAATTGTATTCCCTGCTCTCCAGGCAGGCTCCTGACTACTGACTTGAAATGTATTCCCTGCTCTCCAGGCGGGCTCCTGACTGCTAAACTTGAATGTATTCCCTGCTCTCCAGGCGGGCTCCTGACTGCTGACTTGAAATGTATTCCCTGCTCTCCAGGCGGGCTCCTAACTGCTGACTTGAAATATAATCCCTGCTCTCCAGGCGGGCTCCTGACTGCTGACTTTGAAATGCGCTCCCTTGTTCTCCAGGCAGGCTCCTAACTTCAACAAAACAAACAAAACAAAGAAAATTTTCTGCCTCAGTTTGGTGGTTGGGTACATATGTGATTGTAAACTACATCATGTTACCAACTATCAGTAAGAATTTGAAAGCTAAAACTTGAATTGTACTCCCTTGTTCTCCAGGCGAGCTCCTGACGACAAAATTTGAAATGTATTCCCTTGTTCTCCGGGCGAGCTCTTGACTGCTGACTTTGAAATGTGCTTCCTTGTTCTCCAGGCGGGCTCCTGACTTCTGACTTTGAAATGTGCTTCCTTGTTCTCCAGGCGGGCTCCTAACTGCTGACTTTGAAATGTGCTCCCTCGTTCTCTAGGCGGGCTCCTGACTGCTGAGTCTTGAAATGTGCTCCCTTGTTCTCCAGGCGGGCTCCTAACTGCTGACTTTGAAATGTGTTCCCTTGTTCTCCAGGTGGGCTCCTGACTGCTGAATTTGAAATGTGCTCCCTATTCTCCAGGTGGGCTCCTGACTTCAACAAAACAGACAAAACAAAGAAAATTTTCTGCCCCAGATTGGTGGCTGGGCACATAGGTGAGTGTTAAACTGAATCATTCTACCAACTATTATTAAGAATTTGAAAGCTAAGTCTTATTATCCAGGGAGGTCCTGACAACTCTTAATTAAACGTCAATTATAGATCTAAGCTGTATCTTCTAAAGGTATTACTTCCACTAAGTCCTGTTATCTAAGAGGGTCTTAAACTACATCTTATTATCCAAGAAGGTCCTGAAAACTCCTAATTGAATCCTATCTTAAACATGCAAACTTTGACACCAACTTACATTCCTCTATGCTACTCATGATTGTTTTGAAATTCAACTAAACCACATTTTCCAGGAAGGTCCTGAGAGTTTACGGTCAAACCTGTTTTGGTGCTTGCTCTTTCTCCTACGGAGAGTTTCTCCGAAACAAATGAAATTTTCTGCCCTTGTTTCAATCAAAGGAAAATCTTGTCAGTTTAAAATGGTGGTTAGTTGATGGAATTCTTGCTGAAGATGTCTCCGCTGCCGTGTTTTGCTTTGACCTGCTTCCCCGAACTGGCCCTGAACCGCTTTACTTTCTGACTGACTTTCAAACCCCATGACCTTTGATAATCCGAGTGTTCTATACCTCATAATGTCGTTTTACATCTCTGACCCCTTTATCTGAACCTTTGCATCTCCTATGACATTACCAAATCATTCTACTAATGAAACTTTCGGTGATTCCTTGTATCCCACTTTACATCATGCTATCTTTGGTATGTTCTGGCCATACTATGCTTTGCAATTTTGGAAGCTGGTAGTGAGCTTTGAAATCCTTTCCTATTTGCTTTGAACAAGACTGATATTGAAACATCTTAGAGAAACAAAAACACCAAAAGAAATGAAATGCAATAACCTTGAGAGTTAAGGATAAAGAAAATCCAAAACCAGACGACTTGCTAAAAAAGAAAAGGAAATGAGACTTATCTAAGTGGAACAACTGGTACCATTGATCATGACATGCATTTCAGACTAATCGGCCCAATCTTTCCAACTAATCAACTTTCAGTTGCCATACTTTTGTTGCCCCGGAATTCCATAACCTGCTTTCTTCACCCAAACCTTAACCTTGTTCATCCTGCGGTGCCCTGAAAGGTTTTCACCTACATACCTCTCCCATCTGTTCTTTTCTCCACTCACTTTCGTCTTAAGGTGCCCGTGAGGGTTTTCACCAATAAGACTCTCTCATTTTTATTTCTCTCAACTCCCGTCACCTTACGGTGCCCGTGAGCGTTTTCACCAATAAGACTCTCTCATTTTTTCATTACTTTCCTACTTGGATCGGAGTGTTGCCCCTGATATGAATCACCTCTTCTCACTCGACTTGGCATTTCTTGAAGACTGATTAGAAGGTCTTTCTTTGGACCGTAATGTGGGCTTTTGGATAGGGTTAGAAAGAAAGGATATTAAAGGCTCAAAACGACTCAAATGGGTTCAAAATTACAACTTTCGGGATCAAATCTCTTGCACAACCACAACTTCTGCCCAATCTCTTTTCTTAGGGACTTTTAGATCTTTATTTTGATGGGACCGAACGGTGAGGCTGCCTACGTATCCTTAAAAGGAATCAGGTCGAACATAGTTCATGTCATAGAAATTACTTTGTTGTTGTGACTTTTCTTTCTTTTTCTTCCATTTTCGCTTCTTTTCTTTTCCTTCTCCCTTTTTTCTTTTTCTCTTTTTCTTTTTCCTTTTTTTACTTTTTCTACTCTTTTCTTTTCTTCTCTTTTTTTATTTTTCATTTTCATTTTTCTTCTCTCTTTTTTCTTTTATTTATACTTTACGCTTGTGTTTCTGATCTTTGCCACTGATTCCAAAATAGGGGTATGAAAGAAAATAAATAAGGCTCAAATGGGTAATAAAGGATAAAGTGTTTAGATAGCAGAACAAAATGCCTTCGTCATTCCAATCTCCAAAACATGCCAAGTACAAACAAATACAATTAAAACAAACAAAATCATACGTAATATCTCTTGACCGTATTGGAATTGATGGCCATTTCAACACACTTGCCTTTTATGTTTGCCAAATACAAAGCCATTGGACAACACTCTCGTCACGACGAACGACCCCTGCCGATTTGGGGCGAACTTGCCTTTGGCCTCAGCCTGATGTGAAAGAATACGTCTCAACACTTGCTGACCCACTTCGAACTTTCGTGGGCGCACCATCTTATTATATGCTCTTGCCGTTCTTCGTTGATACAACTGACCATGACACACTGCTGCCAATATTTTCTCATCGATCAAACTCAATTGCTCCAAGCGGGCTTTGACCCATTCATCATCATCAATTTCAGCTTCTGCGATAATCCGAAGGGATGGGATTTCCACTTCTGCGGGTATCACTGCCTCGGTGCCATATATTAGCAAATACGGAGTCGCCCCTACTGAAGTACGAACAGCAATGCGATAACCCAGCAATGCAAAAGGTAGCTTTTCATGCCACTGTCTAGAATCCTCCACCATTTTCCGCATTATCTTTTTTATATTTTTGCTGGCACCTCAACTGCTCCATTTGCCTTGGGGCGGTAAGGGGTGGAATTGTGATGTGTAATCTTGAATTGCTGACATACCTCTTTCATCATATGACTATTAAGATTAGGCCCATTGTCTGTAATGATCACCTTTGGTATCCCAAACCGACAAATGATATTTGAGTGCACAAAATCAACCACCGCTTTCTTGGTCACAGACTTGAACGTTTTGGCTTCAGCCCATTTGGTGAAATAGTCAATGGCCACCAGGATAAACCTATGTCCGTTTAATGCTACTGGCTCAATCGGCCCAATGACATCCATGCCCCACGCGACAAAAGGCCATGATGCAGACATTGTGTGCAATTCTGACGGTGGAGAATGAATCAAATCCCAATACACCTGACACTGATGACACTTGCGCACAAAACTGATACAATCTCGCTCCATAGTAAGCCAATAATAACCTGCTCGGAGAATCTTCTTCGCTAAAATGTACCCACCCATGTATGGCCCACAAACTCCTGAATGCACCTCAGTCATGATAGTTGTGGCCTGTTTAACATCTATGCATATCAACAAACCAAGATCTAGAATTCTATTGTACTCTTTTGATCACCTGTGGCCTATACCGGATACACTCCCATTCTAATGTATTCATTGATATCATAAACCATGGCTCACCATCAAGTTCTTCTTCCACTATATTACAATAAGCATGATGATCGTGGACCTGAATCTGTAAAGGGTCCATATAAGCCTTATCTGGATGATACAACATTATGCCAAAGTAGTCAAAGCATCGACAACCTCATTATGAATCCTTGGAATGTGCCTGAACTCTGTTGATTGAAATCGTTGACAAAGATCATGCAAGCATTGTCGGTACGGTATAAGCTTCAAATCCCGTGTTTCCCATTCTCCTTGAATTTGGTGTACCAGAAGGTCCGAGTCACCCATGACCAGGACTTCCTGAACACCCATATCTACAGCTAACCTCAAACCCAAGATACATGCCTCATACTCGTCCATGTTATTAGTACAATAGAAACGAAGCTGAGCCGTGACAGGGTAGTGTTGCCCTGTCTCAGAAATGAGTACCGCTCCTATCCCAACGCCTTTCATATTGGCATCCCCATCAAATAAAAGTTTCCATCCTGGCTTCTCAACTTGTTCCAACTCATCAACGTGTGTTACCTCTTCGGAAGGGAAGTAAGTCTTCAAAGCTTCATATCCTTCATCTACTGGATTCTCAGCCAAGTGGTAAGCTAACACTTGTGCTTTCATTGCAGTCCGGGTCACATAGATAATGTCGAATTCTGTGAGCAAGATTTGCCACTTTGAGAGCCTCCCTGTAGGCATAGACTTCTGAAAGATATATTTTAACGGATCCAACTGAGAGATGAGGTAAGTGGTATACAATGGCAAGTAATGTTTCAATGCGACCCAAGTTAGGGTGCAACATGTCCTCTCAAGCTAATGTAATTCAATCTCCCTAACAGACTCATCACCTCAGTCTTGTTCTTCAGAGGTGGAAATTCTTGGATGGCTTGGATTTTTGATGGGTCCAATTCAATACCTCGACGGCTGACTATAAATCCTAACAATTTTCCAGATGGAACACCGAAAGCACATTTTGCAGGATTGAGCTTGAAATTGTACCTGCGAAGCCTTTAGAAGAACTTTCTCAAATCCCGGACGTGGTCAGACTGCTTCCTGGTCTTTACAATTACATCATCCACATACACCTCGATCTCCCTATGTATTATGTCGTGGAATATGATTGCCATTGCTCTCATGTAGTTTGTTCCAGCATTTCTCAAACCAAATGGCATGACCCTATAACAGTATGTTCCCCATGGCGTGATGAATGCCGTCTTTTCTGCATCTTCCTCATCCATTAAGATCTGGTGATAGCCTGCATAACAATCCACAAAAGAACCAATCTCATGTTTGGCACAATTATCGATCAATATGTGGATATTTGGTAATGGGAAGTTATCCTTCGAACTCGCCTTGTTGAGATCACGGTAATCAACGTACACCCTGGTCTTACCATCTTTCTTTGGTACAAGCACAACATTGGCTAACCAGGTGGGATATCGCGTGACCCGAATGACCTTTGCATCAAACTGCTTGGTAACTTCTTCTTTGATCTTCATACACATATTATTTTTAAATTTCCTCAGCTTCTACTTGACAGGAGGGAATGCTGGGTCAGTGGGCAATTTGTGGACCACCAAGTCAATGCTTAAACCCTGCATATCAAAATATGACCATGCAAAAACATCTTTGTACTCAAACAGTGCTTTAATTATCTCCTCTCTGAGCTGTGGTTCTAGATGGACACTTATTTTAGTTTCCCGGACATTATCTTGATCCCCTAAGTTGATTGCTTCAGTATCATTCAGGTTAGGTTTGAGTTATTCTTCAAAATGGCTTAATTCTTTACTGATTTCCTCAAAGGCTTCCTCATCATATTATTATACTTCATCATCACACTCAATTTCTTGTATTATTATTTCAGAATTAGATTGGAATTTAAGACTGGGCCAAAGATTCCTCATACATGTCATGTCACTGAAACCAGCATAAAAAGGACTCTATAAGAAAGAAAGAAAAACAAAAATAAAACTATCAGGAATGAAAAAGAAAGGAAATTTCATTTCATTGAAATTTTAAGATAACAAGGTTTAACTCATCCATACAAACGGAATATAGAATCTGAATTACAACCCTGGAAATAATGCAGATTAAACTGAAAGAAAAATCAAAGCCGACTACCAAGACTCCCTCCGCGTAGGAAGAGAAGTAGCTTCCCAATTGTTGATATTTTCATAGGGCCCCATAAATAGCACATCTTCCTTGCTCGATCCCTCTCAATCTTCCACCATATTCACCTCGTTAAACAACCTCTCAAACCCTTTACCCAAATCTCCTTCAACATCAATCAATGAACCGGGAACCGTTGACACTGGGCACTTTCTAGAACTAGGCCTAACAAATGATCTGGACACTCGCGGGATGGGCTTTGGAAGAACCCATGCCCTCTGTTTCAACTTTCTAGCTCACCTTATGTCTGTAGCCATAGGCTTGAACCCCAAACCAAAAGTATCCAAGTTTTTGGGAAGAGACACTGGTTGTACGATGCCTTGCAGAGAAACACCCAAACCCTTGCCAGGTACGAAGCCATTCTTCAACATTTTCAAAGCTACCATGACTGATGCGGCTTCTACTTTCGGAATTGGAACACACTCACCTTCTGGGATTTTTTCAACTGATACTGTGTCAAAGACCTGATAGACCCACGGACCCTTGTCGTCTTCAACTTCGATGAAAGGTACAATGGCATCACCCAGGGCACACAGATTATCGTCACCGTGCACCACAATTTCCTGTTTGTCCCATTTAAATTTAACCATATGGTGCAGGGTAGATGGCACTGCCTTGGAGGCATGAATCCAGGGTCGACCCAGCAAAATATTGTAAGAAACCGCCACATCTAGCACTTGAAATTCCATAGTAAATTCAACTGGCCCTATTGTCAGTTCCAGCACTATGTCCCCGACTAAATCCTTCCCTCCACCGTCGAACCCCCGAATGCAAATACTATTCTTGTGAATTCTTTCATTGTCCACTTTCAATTTGTCAAGGGTGGAGAGAGGGCAAATGTTTGTACTAGACCCATTGTCAACCAGAACTCGAGTACCCACAGAATCTTCGCACTTCACCGTCAGATAAAGGGCCCTATTATGCTCAGTACCCTCCACGATAACTCATCATCGGAGAAAGTAACTCTGTTCACCTCAAATATTTTGTTTGCTATCTTTTCCAAGTGGTTCACCGAGATCTTGTCAGGAACGTAGGCCTCGTTCAAGATTTTCATCAGCGTCTAGCGGTGCTCATCCGAATGGATTAACAATGAGAGCAATGAGATATGAGAAGGGGTCTTCCTCAATTGCTCTATAATAGAATAGTCCTGCACCTTCATATTCTTTAATAATTCTTCCGCTTCTTCTTCAGTCACAACTTTCTTCACTGACCCTAGGTTATCTTTGGAGGTTTTAGCTTTTCTTAAGTCTTCGGGGGAAAAGCATCTCCCCGAGCGAGTCAGACCATGGGTCTCACAAACTTCTTCTTTAACCTCTTTCCCTTTTATAGCACTGTCATTCGGCCATGATTCTAAGGGATGGCCTTGCTGTTGACTATTGGTAGCTGAGTTACTGGTTTGATAATAACAGGCTCTGTGTGAGCACCTTCCACAACTACAACGGGCTTGGTAGCTGCCCCTGGCACTACCACTTTTGCTTTTTCCTGTTTCACTGCAACCCTGCTTGAAGACTCTTTGTGAACCACCATAATTGGTTTACTATCCGTCTCCTTCAACTTGATTAACGACTTCTCACTAGTTAACTTCTCACTTGGCCTGACTTCACTGGACCTGATCATCATTATAGTCTGCGAGGGCTTTTTAGGCTCTCCTCCTTTTTACACTATCTCAATCATATTGATCTCATGATGGGCCAGGAGCGAATTCTAGTTGATGTTGGGCGCTTCCGGGGCTTGAACCTCGATCCGACGGGTATCAATAAGCTCTTGAATAGCTATTTTCAATTTCCAGCATTTCTCTGTGTCATGCCCCAGGGCCCCTAAACAATATTCACAACTCACCGACTGGTCAAGATTTCTCGGAGGGGGTTTTGGCAGCTTAGGCGCAATCGGATTCAACATACCCAACTGTCTCAACCTATGGAATAGACTGGTATATGATTCTCCCAATGGAGTGGAAGTTTTCTACTTCTGTGACCTCTCATTCTTGAAGGCTTGATTTGGTCGGAAACCTATTCTAGGGGAATTTCTGTAGGCTCTTGGGGGTGCATAGGTATTTTGTGGAGTTGAGTAGGTATTTTGTGGGGTTGGCGCATGCCATTGTGCACGGGCAGGAGGTTGAGTGTATGTTTGAGCATGATGGATAGAGAAGTGAGATCTGGAGGTGGGTAGTAGTGTTGTGGTGGGATATATAAAGTGTGGGGGTAAGTTTGGGGGTGGGGTCGGGGCTGGTTATAGTAATGTGACTGGCCCCTAGACCAAGCTCTTGACTTAACTACTGCAACGTCCACTTTCTTCTTCTTCCCCAGTACACCTCCAGTTCCATTTTGAATGGCTTGGGAGGTCGGTTTGATTGCTGAATAAATCATGATTTTATTGGACTTGAGTCCTTCCTCTACCATGCTTCCCATTTTTACCACTTTGTTGAAGGATTTCCCTGGCGCTGACACCAAGTGACCGAAATAAGTGGGCTCCAAGGTCTGCAAGAAATAATCAACCATTTTACTCTCTTTCATAGGAGGGTCAACCCTTGCTGCTTTCTCTCTCCAATGGAAGCCGTATTATCTTAAACTCTCCCAAGGCTCCTTCTCAATCTTCGTCAATGACAGACGGTCTAGGACAATTTCAAGATTGTACTGAAAATGGCAGGCAAATGCTTGGGCCAGATTGTCCCAAGTGTACCACCGACCATGATCTTGTCGGGTGTACCATTCCAAAGCTGAGCCACTTAAACTTTGACTAAAATACGCCATCAGTAATTCATCTCTTCCACCCGCCCCTCTCATCTTGCTACAAAAACCTCTTAGGTGTGCCACTGGATCACCATGCCTGTCATATAGATCAAACTTGGGCAGCTTGAACCCTGCTGGTAATTGGACATCTGGGAACAGACACAGGTCTTTATAAGCTACACTTACTTGTCCACCTAGCCCCTGCATATTCCTTAAAGATTGCTCCAAACTCTTGACTTTCCTAACCATCTCCTCCTGCTCAGAATTCTTAGGATACTTCTCAGTTTCTGTCGAGAGATCAAAATGAGGAGTGTAAGCACATGGTTCTGGTGCTTTGAAGGTCGGCTCTAGGGGATAATAATGGTTGTCGTGAGTTTGGAACAGAGGCTCACTAGAAGATCAATGTAATGCAACGGGTGGAGGTGCCACAAACACAGGAGTGATTGGCGGAGGAGGCTATGGGACTTGTTTGGGTGGTGGAGCTGGTGGTGTTTGGGAGGTGATGCCATAGCATTGTTGGTAGGTGGTAAAGGCTGGAGATGAATTCACAGTAGGAGGCTCCTGAGGTTAGGCCAATGGTGGGATATAAGCAGGGTTGGCAGGATAAACCAGTGGTGGATGCCCCTTTGACCAAGCCTGGTACATTTTAGCCTTTTGTTGTTTTAACTTATGCATCTCTTCTTTCATCGTATTAACATCCAATTCATCCACCTCTCTTGACGGGTCGATAATACTCACCTCTAGTTCTTGGTTGGTCATGTTCAGCTTGTCCTTTGACAGGATGTTGTAAGATTGAGTTGCCAGAATGCCGGTCAACTAACCACCTGCCTGTACTTAATACATCAACAATAATTTTGTTAGCTGTTAGGGATTTAACATATTGGTAACCGCACATTTGGGGGTATGAATGCACCTAAGCAGTTAACCGTTTCTATTATGCCTTTAATCGGTTGCATGTGTCATCCCAGCTTTCCCTATTTCCATTTGCCACTTCTTTCTTTTTCGTTTCTCTTTTTCTTGCCTTTGCTTTCTCTCTGTTTTTATTCTCTCATCCCACCCTCTTGTTTTGCCATTATTTTCTTCTCTCAGTTTCTTATTTTTTTTTCTCTTTTTCTTTCATTTTCTCTCTTGTTTTTCCTCTTCTTTTTTTCCCCTCTTCGTTTTTCCTCTCTTTTCTTTTTCCTTTTTGTATTTGGTTACGGTCAAATCCTATAGAGATTGCCTACATATCATGACCCCGCATGAATCAGACCAAGCGTAGTTCTTGAAGATATAAACGAAAAATGAATACCAAAAATATTTTGGGATTCTCAATTTTTCATAAAAAGCAAATACTTCGATACAATGACTCGAAAAACTCAAGACTCAGAAGCAACAAATAGACTCTGAAAAGATGAAAATACTGACTCAAAGAACTACAGACTCTAATTTAACTGACAGACTTCAAAAGCAGAAAAGTACAAACTTATAATCACGAATACATTAATGCCTCAAAAACTCCCGGTGCCCGCGGGGCATCATTCGGCCTCGCAGTGGGTCTATGTGCAAGATCCCCTTGGAGCCTCTCTAAATCATCCACAATTTGTCGGAAAAATATCATCACCGCTGCAAAGAAAGTGGTATGGGTCATATCCTCACATGTTTGGCACTTCACAATAATATAATCGGCAATGGCCCTGATCTTCTCTCTGATCCTACCCTTCTCCTGCAGTAGACATCCGACCTGCTGATTACGGGCCTATAATACCTGAGTGTCATGGAAATGTTGATTTTGCAGTTGTTGTACTTCTTCCTCCATCTGAGCCATAAGATCATAACATTGTTCCCTTTCAGCTTTAAAATCCTTGGCTTGTTTGCTCATTTTGTTTTCGACAGTGATGACCCTTTTCTTTAACCCCGCAACCTCATTGTCATATTGCTCTTTTAACTGCCTAACCAGGCATGCTCTTTCTTCTGCATTCTTAGCCAGTTGTATTTGCGCCCTTGCCAACTCATTCTCCACTTTGTTCAAATCAAGACCATAATCATCCACTTTATTCCTAAGGTCCTTTATAAGCTTTTCATCCCTTGTACTCCTAGCAGGATTTCTAGCTGATATTTTCATCTCTTGAATTTGAGCACGAAGGGCTTCATTTTCTTTGGCTAGCTTCCTATTTTCTCCCTCATCGGCTGTGGCTTGCAAACTGTTTTCAAACTGAAGGTCCCGGACCTGCTTTTCCAGCTCTTCTATTTTGGCCCTGTATTCATTCTCCTTGGCTAACCAAGCCCACTGTTCTTGTGATAACTCGGCAAAATCCTGCGGGTGGGTTCTTTTGGACGGCCTCCCAAATGCAATTTCCATTCTATACCAAGCATGGTAACCAGGTAAAACTTCTCCTTTAGATCGATCTCGTACACAGGTATTCGCCACCAAGTACTGACACTCACTCCAAATCTGGCGGACTGCTGCTTCAGGAAACTGGCCATCAGGACCAATCTCAACAACTTGGGCACTAAGATCTTCATCTTTTGGCACTATTTGGCATCTCCTGAGCTGTCTTAAAACCCAATACGGGGTATAAGGCTGGATGCTCCTAAGACCCATCAAGAGGAAGTGAGGCCCTGTTGTTGGCATATATATGACCACAAGCAATCATCCAAATGTCCACTTTATTTGTCTGGCAGTGAAGGACCGGAGGTATGATATCCATCCCGTGACCCCTTCAGGAAAGATGATCCCATCAATCCTCATATAAAATTCCTCTATACAGGTTTTTTTCGTTGACCCATAACTCATAAATTGAGGACGATGGCATAGATGTTCAATCATCCATATTTTCAACAATAAGTTGCACCCCTCAAAAAGTTTCCTCCGGCTTTGCAGGCTGTAAGAGTGCGAAAGATTTCAGCTACTATCATGGGTGCAAGGGTGCTTTTGGCCTGGGTGAGTAAAGTGCTGAAAACCCCAACTATTATTATGTTGATATTTCCATCTTTCCTAGGGAACACAAGAAGTCCCAAGAAAACCACCATAAAAGCAAAACACCTATGTTCTTCCCATTTGAGGCAGTTTCCTTTGCTGCATATTTTGTTTTCCGGATTGTTGAACCCCCCCTATGTGGCCATACCTCTGGTATATAAATGGTGGAGTACAAAATCCAGCTGCCAAATCCAGGTTATGGACCCCTCTTCTTATCTTCAGCGAGTCTAAGAATCTGTGCATAGCTACGGTTCTCGGGGGAACAAAGTACTTGTGTCTTAAAGGAACCTCAGCACTCCCAATGTACCTGGCTATTTCTTCCAGAGTCAGGGTGAGTTCAAAATCTGAAAAATGGAACACGTTGTGTGCCGGGTCCCAGAATGTAACCAATGCCCTTATGATGTCCCTCCTGGGCCTAATCTCCAATAGACCGGTAAGACCTCCCAAATATTGTTTGACCTTGTCTTGCCCTTCTTTACCTAGATCATCCAACCACATATGCAACTCCAAGGGGATTTTATTCATGATTGAGAAAGGTTTATTTTGAATTGTGCTCGTCCTGCACATTTATTAAGGTGATTAAAAGAAAACTATGACTAATTTTTGACTCAAAGGAAACAACACCAATTTTCAAAAGCTTATTTAAAACCCAGCTTTACAAATTTTGCAAATACGGCCTTTCAGCACTTCGGGGAGGAAGATTTTAAGGTTGTGCTTGCTAACTGACTCAAATTAAAAAAATGACCAAAAGTGGTTGTTCTTGTAAAAACAACCTTCTGGCGCCCTTTTAGGGATATTCGGCTACTTGCGACAAGAACGGCATCACCTTACTTATTTACGATGAAAAAATAAAATTTTGTTCTTTATGGGCTAATTTTGCAAAATGGAAGTTGGACCCGATGGGGGTTGCCTACGTATCCCACGCCCTATGGGAATCAAACTAGCGTAGTTCGGGCAAATAAAATAAAACCAACTATTTTTGAAAACAAAACCTTTTCATTTTTTTTCATTTTTCTCAAAAATTCGGCAGAGTTTCAGTACCACTTGGACATTGGTTTTTCTTTCAAAATGGGTAATTACCTCTCTTATCCCTCACACTGCTATTTTCTTTTTCAAACTCTCCCCTTTCAAAGTTGGTCAGCATGCAAATCCAAAACAGATAAATGCATAAGTAGGATGCATCAGGATGGTCTATTATTTTTGGTACACCTGTCCTAAACGGACCCAATCCCTGTGTTGAGTCCCCTAAGTCAAATTTCACATGATACAAACAAGCGTTCCTACTAGGGATCCGACATGAGGTTGAGTTATTCTAGGTTAAAAACCTCGGTATATGTTCTAGACTGTGTACCCGAGCGGACAACTCGAGTCGAGGAGGGGGATACGTACCGGGAACCAAAAGGCCATCCGGCTTAGTAACTTGTCCGAGCCTCTTTCTTATTTCAAGGTATGACACTAACAGAATAGGGAGTCTCGACCAGCGAGCACATTCTCGAAGATGAGAAGAGACAGGGTTTCGTAGCAGTTTATATACAATTCAGAAATATCAAAGCGGTAAAAGAAATACTTAGCACATTAGGCCCTAACATGTAACAAAATCAGATAAAGCCAAATATAACAATTTATCTGAACTCAAATTCTGAACCTTGAACCAGAAGTTCTGGGTTCTTGTTCCCTAGCGGAATCGCCAGAGCTGTCACACCTCCTTTTTTACCTACACCCCGAGGAATGGGTATAATAAAAGAAGTTTTTTCAATTAAAGGACAATCGAAATGAGAATATTTTTAAGAGATTCAGAATAGCCACTTGGGAAATTTATGGTGTCCCAAGTCACCAGTTTAAAATCCCGAATCGAAGAAAAGAATGACTCTGTTTAACAGTCTGTGAACTAGAAATCCGAGTAAGGAATTCTGTTTACCCGAGAGAAGGTGTTAGGCATTCCCAATTTCTGTGGTTCTAGCACGGTCGCTCAACTGTTATATTCGGCTTAGATTTTTGATTTTAAACAATTATGAACCTATGAGCAAATTTTAGTTTTAACCGCTTTTATTCATTTTTTTAGAAAAAATTGCAACGTTATTAAAACACGTCTCGAACCACGTCATATAAATGCACCCGTGGTTTTTGACATAGTTTAACATGGTTGAGATTTGGATTTGGGTCACATAAATGTGCACCCGAGTTTAGGAAGGTAAATTATTAAAAGAACGCGTCTAAAGTAACTACGCATTGTTAACTTTGCGAGGGCCATAGAAATTTGCTAAATGGAACGCCTCGAATTCTAAGGATTAATTAAACAAGGGACGTACATTTTAAAACTTTGTTTTGCACGGCACACCTCAACTCCAATTTTAAAGGAAATTCAAAACTAAATTTTCGAGGGCCATAGATTATACCTTTGGCTAATATGGTGCACCTCCATTTATTCTAACTTGATTAAAGAAAGAAAGACCTAACAGTAATCTAAGACATCTTATTAAAATCCTAATGTCCAAATCAAATAAGAAAGAAGTTTGGGGGGGGGGCAAATCCAGTCGACCGCAGGAAGAAAAGGTTCAAACTAAAGAAAAATGCATTGACAACTGAATTTTAGGTTTGCAGATTTTCAAGTTTGATATCGAATGACCACAGAACTAATGCTACGGAAACTAACCACTGAAGCATGGATCGAGATTCAACTAAGAATTATTTTAAACATCCACTTACCACAGAATTAATACTCGTACAAACAAACATATTAATACGATAGTCATTTTCAAGCGCACATAATATTCTAAATTTTAGACTTAAACTAACATTTAAAACATGGTAGCAGAACCCCAAAAACACTTAAAAGAAATCAGTACTATAATAGATTAACTTATCACGATTTCCATGCTTCATGAATGAAAAGAACTCACTTATTACAGAATAGCTAAACTACTAAAGGGAATATCAAGCTTGCACCTACGGACAATAGTAAAACCTGACAATTCCAAAATATTTCCTACATTTAGCTAACATGGATTGCAAACAAATTAACCTACACTAAAGCTAAAATAACCAAATAAGATCTAAATATAGCATGATTTTAACAGTCCATAGCTAGTCACAACCTGAGATCTTGGCTATTCCGAGAGAGAAATCACTAAACTACATCAAAGATCAAAATGAAAAAGATGTAGAAATTATGAAAGAAATAAACAACTTTAGCACAAAGAGAACTAATACTAAGATTTAAAAACTGTCTTCATTCCATCTTCAAACTGGATTTCACATTATGAGAGATTAAAACTTGTACCTGGCAATCAAAGGAAAAGAAGTAAGGAAGTAGCAACAGCAACAAAGCAGTGACTTTAGCCAGGCAACAGTAGGGAAATCAACAGCATCAAACTCATGTCCCAAACCCAATTTCAAGGTTGAAACCCCCAGATATACCACTAAAGAAAATATGTAAAACCCAACTTTGAAAAAAAAATCTCAATCCATTTAAAACCCCCATAAATCAAAACCTTAAAGTTCAAGGCAAAAGCTTAATGAAACAGTAGATTTTGATATTTCTCTAGCCTCTTTTGAATTTTCTGGATTTCTAGCTCTTAGGTCTTGCCTTCTAATGCAAGAAAGGATGCCTTTATAGGCAAGCCAATAGGGCAACCTTTCAGATTTTATTTTTTCCCTTAGATCCCTGATTTTATGACTTGTTTGCCAAGTTATTATCTGAAATTTAATTATTAGCCCTTGCTAGAAGCTTCCAGGGGTTTCTTAGGTGGTTACTGTAAGATTCCCTAAGTACATTACCTAATATACCCCCTAAAACCCCTATCAATTACCCAGAAATTCAAGGGTCAAGCTGGCCCAAAAATTAAACCAACCCTGGGCTTAACAAGAACAAACTCGAATTTTTGCCCATTTGGGCTTTCTAATTTTCAGAGATCAAATTTGAGCTATAATCCACAATCAAAATTCTTAATAGGCTAAAAAAAGAATCTCAGAAGAAAACCGGCAAGTCTTTAGCGTGAGACCAAAAATAAAAGAAACCGGCAATGGACTACCTAATCCTAATGAGAAAACAAAACAAACAAGCTAAACTTTTAAACAAAATAAATCATGCAAACAGAACATATATGAACACACATCTGACAAAGAGGAGAAGAAGAGATGGAAAAGGGATTAAAATCTGAATTTTAACGAAAAAGAAGAAAAGGAGAATGTAAGCAAATGAGTGAGAAACTGAAAATACCTAACGATGAACGGGTAAAAGCTTGAACTATTCTCAAAGGATCCTCAATTTTTGGCCGAGATGGACCTTAATCGCATGTTCTCGATGAAAACACGCGACTAGGGTCCAATTCTGAGTCCAAAACTCGAATCTACTAGCTAGCTTGCGTTTGGGATTTTAGGGTTCTACTTTGATCTGATATTCGAAGATCTCGGAGGTGATTCGGGGAAAACTGGTCATGGAACAAGGTACAGGAGATGAAGGAGTTGATGGGGTGCAAATTTAGGGTTGGACAGAAGCGGCGCCGCCACCGGAGAAACTGTGGCGGCGCTAGAGTTATATTCGACGGATTCGGGCAAGTTTTGAGGGAAACAATTGTGGATTCGAGATGAGGAGGTCAAGGTGGGCTTGTGGTGTAAATTTGGTTGGGATTGGACGCCGACCGCCGCCGTAAGCAATTTTCGGCGGTGGCTGACGGCGGCTCAAGGCGGAGGGATTAGAGATGGTTAAGTGGGGATCGAGAGAGATGAGTGAGAGGTGGGGTAACGTTTCAGACACTTATATATTAAACCCTCCCCTAGTTCCCATCTGTTGGATCAACGGAGATCAATGGGCCAGATCGAAGGGCATTCAGACGGGGTCGTTTGGTCTCTAAAGAGATTGGGTCGATGGGGTAACTTGGCCGGGTTAATGGGTTTGGGGAGGGGAAATGTTTGGGCTGGGAGATGGGGGATTCAAACAAAGCCCAAAATCTAATCCAAATCCTTTGCTTGCTTTTTTTTTTTTTTTTTTCAATTCTTCTAATTTCTTTTAATTCCAAAAAATTTCTTCTTAAATTAAAATCTAAACTTTCATCTTACAACCTAATTAACCTAAAATACCCTACATGATAATTATCCAATTAATACATAAAACTAATTAAAAGAAAAACTACTCAAAATCAAAAATTAAATTTAAAGAGTGCAAAATGACTATTTTTGTGATTTTTTTTTTTATAAAACAACTTAATTACTAAAAAATTATAAAAATGTAAAAGTAACTCCTAAATGCACATGCAAAACCCTTTTTTGTATTTTTCATTAA
The DNA here is from genome assembly GCA_026770625.1 of Nicotiana glauca. Lineage (NCBI taxonomy): Eukaryota > Viridiplantae > Streptophyta > Magnoliopsida > Solanales > Solanaceae > Nicotiana > Nicotiana glauca. Next base: position 25,675 of record MU788452.1, read on the forward strand.
TTAAAAAAAAATGCACAAAGAAATGCAAACAATTAACGAAAAGCCCCGAAAACCCATAAAATTACAAATGATGAAAAAAATTATTTTGTTTTGAAACTATGTGAGTGATTCATATAGGGCAAAAATCACGTGCTCACAATTTTGAAGTCATTTCTTTACTTGTTATGATAAAACAGACTCAAGAAGGCACTCAAACAAAACAAGAGGAATAAAATAAGGGACAATGGAAAGAGATGATACCTAACAAGAAAATTACAAAGTAAAAACTTATCAGATGTGGATACCAACTCTAATGACCATGACATGCACCTTTGGATTAAGTGGCCTAATCTCTCAAGCAAGTCTAATATTCAACTCTTATTGTACCTGTTCGTTGTGAAACTGGGCTTCAACGCTTCAATTGTCCTATCTGATCCACAATCCTCAGTCGACTTGTAGTGCCTTGAAGGGTTTTCACCGTCAAGCCTCTCTTATTTTGCTCTTTTTTCTCAACTCACCGTCGCCTTACGGTACCCATAAGAGTTTCACCGATAAGACTCTCTCATTTTATCATTTTCTCTCTTTATGTTGAGGAGAAGATATTACCCTTGATGCTGGAAGATCATACTTTTACCATACACTTGATTTGACATCCTCAAAGATTGGTCGCAAGGTCTTTCTTTGGACCGTAATATAGGTTTTTGGACAGGGTTGAAAAGAAAGGAAGGCATGAAGGCTCAAAATAATTTAAGATGAAAGGGTTCAAAATTACAACTTTTGGATTCAGATCTTTTGGCCATATTAAAACTTCTGGCCCCACTTTCTTGGAGTTGGGGATTTTTTTTTTGTGCTTTGATGGGATTTCTAAGAAAAAATGCCCCAATTTTGACTTTGGGGGATTATGAAATATTTTATTTGGTGTGACTGAATCGTAAGACTGCCTACGTATCTTGAGGTGACAAGAATCAGGTCGAACGTAATTCAAAAGACAAAGTTGGATTATTTTGTTGTTTTTCTTCTCCTTTTCTTTCTTTTCCTTTTTTTTCTTTTTTCTTTTATTTTTATTTTCCTTTCTTTTCTTATTTTTCTCTTTTTCTTTTTTTTTCTAATTCCTAACTCTACTTCTGATTCCAAAATAGGGGTATGAAATAAAATAAATTAAGGCTCAAAAGGGGTAACAAAAGATAAAAATATTTGGGTAGCAGAATAAAACGCCTTCGTCATACCAAAATTTAAAGATCCCAGGTATAAGCATACAATTGAAGATAAGCAAGGAAATCATACATAGTGTCTATTGATGGCATCAACACAAACAGAAAATGCCGACGAGCAATACCTTTGTCCCAATGAATGATCCTTGCCAATTAGAAGGAGACTTGACTTAACCTTATCTTGATATGGAAGAATGCATTTCAGCAATGATTGATCTACCTCAAACTGCTTGAGAAACATTTCCTTGTTGTATGCTCTTATCAACCTCTTGATTTTCTAAACTAGCTGCCTCAATTTCACTCAATTCAAGCTTAAGGTTATTTTAGAATGCGTGATTGTTTTCTTGTTTCCGCAAATGCATCCTTTTATCATATTCAAAACTGTGTCATTGCTTCATGATTAGACTAACTTTCAAGACCAGGCTGAGAATTATGCGTGCATGTCATGTCACTAGAGTCATCATGAGAATGACTATAAAAGGAAAAGTGACCTAAACATAAATTGACTAGAACTAATAGAAAACAAGAGGTTGCATTAAACAAATGGTTAAATGGGTTCGACAATGGGTTACAACCTAGGAACAATCATAAATAACACTAGAAGAGTTACTACAACTAAACGAACTAGATAAAATAAGAAGAAGAAAGGTTTGAGTCACAAGACAATGTCCGGATTACAAACCCGAAATAACCCGGACAATAAAAATGACAACAAAATCAACCATCAAAACTCCTCCCTGGATAGCCAAGAAAGGAGTGTCTTTCCAATTACCAAGATCGACATTTTAGCCACTGGGTTGCACATCAATATTATTGGGACCTTCACCAATTTTAATAGTATTAACTTCAGTCAGCAAGGTCCCAAGAGGATTCTCATACTCCCTGTCACCATGCATCTTCCCCACAAAGTGTGCATTATCATGTGTAGGTAAACGATTATGCACGATATTCTGGGTGTCACTGTCTTGGACCATAATTATCCCTTCTTGAATCATTCTTTTTATCTCCCTTTTTAAAGCACGACAATCTTCAATGTTATGCCCTTGGACATTAGAGTGGTATATGCATCGTACAGTAGGATCAAAATCTTTTGCATATGGGTCTGGAGTATACCCGAGGAGCAACTCAATCAAGCCAGATTGTTTTATCTTTTCAAACAAACTTGTGTAGGATTCTCCGATTGGCATGAAACTATTTCTTTGCCTTTGTTCCCCTCTATTCCCCTTTTTCATAGGTTGGTTGGGTGCTTGAAAATGTTGTGAAGGCAAAAGAGTATTATGCGGTGTAGGTGCTCGGCATAAGGAATGACACAGTGGTTGGAAAAATGATTGGATGTTGTTGTGAGATAATACTAAGGTAGATTATGTGGAGCTCGAGGATAGGTTTGTGGTTGGGGTCAGGGTCGAGGCTGAGTATATTGGTGAGGCGGACCCATTGGGCCATGCCGTGATCCTAAGACAGCCATGGCAACGTCATCACGTTTCTTCTGACCCGGCAGGCTTCCAATGTCGTTTTGAATTACTTGTGTTGTGGATTTTAAGGCAGAATAGTTCACGGTCTTGCTTGACTTCAGTCCGTCTTCCACCATTTCTCCCATCTTTACCATATCATTGAAAGGCTTACCAATGGCTGAGATCAAATGGCCGAAGTAAGTAGGCTCCAGGGTTTAAAGAAAGTATTCAACCATCTCATCTTCCTCCATCGGAGGATTGACCCGTGCAGCTTGCTCCCTCCATCAGAACCCATATTCTCTAAAGCTTTCAATGGGCTTATTTTCTACCTTGGTCAGAGACAGGCGATCCGGGATAATGTCTATATTGTACTGAAAATGCCGAGCAAAGGCCTGAGCCAAATCATCCCATATGTACCACCTGTTGGCATCCTGGCGGGTGTACCATTCTAGAGCTTCCCCACTCAGACTCTAGTTTAAATACGCCATCAGCAATTCGTCTTTTCCCCCGGGGCCTCTCATTTTACTGCAATAACCTCTCAGATGAGCTACAGGATCCCCATGTCCATCATATAAGTCAAACTTGGGCATCTTGAACCCAGCAGGTAGTTGAACATCAGGAAACAAACACAAATCTTTATAAGCCACACTCGCATGGCTTCCTAACCCCTGCATATTTCTCAATGATTGCTCCAGACTCTTTACCTTCCTAAATATCTCCTCCTACTCCGTGTTCTTGGGTGGTTTCTCAGTTTCAACATGAGGCTCAAGGTAGGGAGTGTAGGAGTAAAGATCTGGGACTTTGAAGGTGGGTTCCGGGGCATAGTATTGGGTATCTGGAGCTGGGAATGCGGTTGTTTTGGCTTGTGGAGCATGGAAAGTTTGGGAGGAAGTGTCAGGGTAATTGTGGTAAGGGGTAAAGACCGGTGCATGTTGAGGAGAAAGGTCAACGGTAGTGGGCATCTAGGCTTGGGACAGTGGTGGAATGGAGGCATGGTTTTTCGTATAATTGGTAGGGAATGAGGGTGGAGGGTGACCCTTAATCCAGGCCTGATACATTTCTGCTATTTGATGTTTCAACCTTCAGACCTCCTCTTTCAGTTTCGATTCTGATTCTACAATCTCCCTTGGTGGATCTATAACCCCAGTGTCTGTTTCTTTGCTAGCCATGTCTACCTGCCCTTTGACCTTGTGTTGTATAGATGACTTTCCAAAATGCCACAAACTAACCACCCTCTGTTATGATAACAATGAAAGTAACAAAGGGGAGCAAAACAAAGCCAACATGTTAGCGTTAGGGCATTTATCATATAGAAATATCACATTGCGTACAATGCCCCTAGCAACAATTAACGGTTCTACAATGGCTTCGAGGGTCACAAGGTCATTTGTTATCATCCCAATTTCACTCTTCTTGCCCCATTTCCTTCATCGTTTTCCTTTCTAACACCATTTGGCTTTTCATTTCTTTCCTTCTCTTTTCTTTCTAATTATCGCTCTTTTCTTTCCTCTCATTTCTCACGTCCCACAACTTCGTTCTCTTTTTTCTTTTTTTTTTGCCTTTTTTGACTTTTTTCATGATGATTTGATCGAACCTTGTATAAGTTGCCTATGTATCATGTCCTTCATGAATCAGATCAAGCGTAGTTCTGAAAACATAATGGACAAATAAACTAAGACACAAAAATCTTTTTGGATTTTTCATTTATAAATTTTTTTCGGTTTTCAAATACAAAATAGGAAGTACAATAATGAGATACTCAAAAAACTAAACTAGACTGACAGAAGACTAAAAATTAAAAGACAACATAAAATAGACTAAAAAATAAAAAGTTTCCTCAAGCAGCTCGTGTATGCAATGGTTCTGGGTATCTGTCATGCTTGAGTCCTGGTACATGGATCCACACCTGAATGAGAAAAACAAGACCAAATAGATCGGTGACTCAAGACACTATGCGACACCGCAACACCTCCTATTGGACACATGCAAGACACGATTGGGCTATTTTTGAAAATTAACATACGTGACCAAGAGTGGCTATAAGTTCTAACTCTACAAAGGTGACCTCAAAGACTTGGAAATACCTCATTAAGGCTTATATGGATTCAACTCCCAATAATCATAGCCCAAAATCAATTTGCAGAAATGACTCATTTTGCAAAAAGAACGACCGATATGGCCAGAAGTGGCTAAAGATGCAAACTCAATAAGGACGGCCTTTAAGGTAGTGGGACACTTAGTTGAGAACTCAGGATTCTGAGACATAGTTCAATGAATCACTTTTGCAAAAATGACCCCATTTTGCAAGAATGACCGATATGGCCAAAAGTGGCTAGACATGCAAATTCAACATAAATGGACCTTAAAGCTGAGAGGACACCTTGATGTGGCTTGGGACTCTACTACGTGGGTTAACAAGTCATTTTGCGAAAATATCCCCATTTTATAAAAATAGCCAATGTGGCCAAACGTGGCTAGACATGCAAGATTTGGCTAAGACCCCGCGAAGCTAAGAACCTAAGACTCACTAGGAAGATCGTACCCTATGTGGAATGCCTACGCATCTCGCCCCGAAAGACAAGAATCAGGTATGCGTAGTTCGGGCAGATTGGATATGGGAGAAAGCTTAAAAAATGACACTAATTTGGAAAAAAATATATTTTATCTTTTTGAAAAATGATGGAAAATAAAAAATCTTTTTGGATTTTTTATTTTTTTTTTGAAAAAAATTGTGAAAGAAAAATACAACTAGGCCCTACTTGCTTCATTTTTCACCCTTCTTTCCCAAACATCGGTCCGCCAAATGACCTTTTTACCCTCAAAGATGCAACATGTATCACATATAGATGATTGAATATCTTTTTGGGCCACGAGCCCATTTTGACAAAATTGGATAGGCCTCCTACAAAGGGACACGGTACCTAAGACCGAGCCCTGCTAGGTCTAAATGACATTATGCAAATAAAAATGACCTAAAGGTTGTCCTAAGTTTGGGGTTCACTAACAAGGCAAATCGGGGGAGCATATGGTCGATGGTGGCTGCTCAAGCTTTCCGCCCACTCCATACATCCGACACCCCCCTCCAAAATAAGGGTAACTCAACAAAGAGTTCATGCACGCAACGCGTACTCCGAGACTTGTTGCAGAAAGAAGACTCATGGTTATGCAAATGATGACAGTTATAAAGCGGTAAACACATAAGGAAAAACGATAAACAAATAACCAACAAAATAGGAAATAATACAAACAAACTAAATAGACAAAGCAAATAAAGAAAACAAACACCTCAACCGAATATCCTCAAAGTTAACAAGATCAAGTATCAGCTCGAACCTGCAGTTTCCCAGTAGAGTCGCCAGAGCTGTGACACCCCTTTTTTTTAAACCAACTTCACTAAACCCTCTTAAATTAATAAAAAGATTTGTGAAGATCAGAAGGGTTTTCAATTTTGAAAGTGACAAAGTTGTGTTCAAAAGGAAATAACTTAGAGTCACCACCTAACATTAGTTTCGGTGTGTCAGGTCACCGTTTTGTAAAAATAATTCTTTCCTTTTTAAACACTTTGGACTCCCAAAATTAAGTCTGCACCTGAGATTCGGGTAAGGGGGCTTACTTGACTCGGGAAAAAGGTGTTAGGCACTCCCCAAGTCCCGTAACTAGTACGGTTGTATACATGATCTAGTTGGCTTTTAAAATATTCAAATCGAGATAAAAACAAACACAGAAAAGAAAAACAAACACACAAGAGGCTCGAGGTCATTCCCACCTAATAAAAGAAAAGGAAAAATACTACGAGTTCCTGGCCTCCAAATACAATTACTTCGGGACATTCTCCGAAATAAAATATATATACAAATCCTTCGGGGCATTCCCCAGATAAATTTAACTAAGGGAACGACCCATCGCCTCGAAACTAACAAAAATTCTAAGGCTTGCCTACCCAAATGGTCGGCCTAAACATGGTACTAGCGATTTATAAGTAAATAAAACAACTCTGAACGCAGAGAAAAAATCATCACGAGACTATCAATTGCTTCTTGCCTTTCAACTAATTTTGCTCATTTTTGGAGATTCATCATTATACCCCAACAGCACACTAATTCTCTTAATAAAAAATAATTTGAATTCTTATTTTAGTTACCCATTTAAATGTCACGATCCCAGTTCGCCCTCCGTGAACATGTCGTGACGGCACCTAGTCCCTACGACTAGGTAAGCCTAACAATGCAAAAACAAATAACTTGCGGAAATTATAACTCAAATCAAGATTTACCAAAATGGAAAGCGGAATGTAGAATGCCACTTGGCATATACAGCACAATATCTCAACTACTACAACACTATCCCAAAACCCGAAAACTCACGGAATGAAATGTTTTATAACTCACTGCCCAGGTAATTTGTTCAATGTGATCGCAGGAAGTAGTCTGCGATCGCGAAGAGTAAAACTTAAAGGCTCCAAAAAATAGCCTATGCGAACACACCCCAAGCCATGCGATCGTAAGAGAAAGAAATAGACCTATGCGATCGCGAATAGTGCCACGCAATCGAGAAGAGGAAATTGCAATGAAGTACCAGCTCCTAATTTCTACTATGCGAACGCGGGAGAACAATTGTGAACATGAAGAAGGGAAAGGCTGACTTCCGCGATCGCGAACAAGTTAATACGATCGCGTAGAACAAAATCATCACCCTACAAAATTACACTATCAATCGCGAAGGGAAAGCTACGATCGCGGAGAAGGAAAACCTGCAACAGAACTGAAGAAAGATCTGCAACTCTTTACAATACAAAAATGCTCCCTTGAGCATTTGAAACACACCCGAGGCCCCCAAGACCTCAATTAAACCTACAAACATATCCCATAACATCAATCAAACTTGTTCCAATCCTTAAACCATCTAAAACAACGTCGGAAACTTGAATTGATCAAGGATTTAAGCCTAAAAACTTCAAATTCCTTCAAAATATGCTCTCGATAAAAAATCTAACCAAACCACGTCCGACTGACCTGAAATTTGGCACAAACATCCCAAATGACATGACGGAGCTACTGCAACTTCCGGAATTCCATTCCGTCCCTCGGATCAAAATCTCACTATCAGACCGGAAACTTCAAAAATTCAAACTTTGGCATTTCAAGCCTAAATTAGCTACGGACCTCCAAAACACATTTCGAACTCGCTCCCAACCCCGAAATCACCTAACGGAGCAACGGAACCATCGAATTTCCATTCTGAGGTCGTCCTCACACTATTTCGACTACAGGAAACCTTCCAACACTTAAGCTCTCATTTAGGAACTAAGTGTCCCAAAACTCTCCGAAACTCAAAACCAAACATCCCAGCAATTCCATTTAGCATAAATAGACTTAGGGAAAGCAATTAATAGGGGGTCGGGGCGTAAATTCTTAAGACGACTGACCCGTTCATCACATCCTCCTACGCTTAAACATTCGTTCATCCTCGAACGAGCATAGAGACATACCTGAACTAGTGAAAAGATGAGGGTAACTGCTGCGCATATCCTGCTCGGTCTCCCAGGTCGCCTCCTCAACCGGCTGACCCCGCCACTGAACCTTTACTGAAGCAATGTTCTTTGACCTCAAGTTTCTGACCTGCTTGTCCAATATAGCCACTGGGTCCTCAACATAGGATAGATCCTTGTCCAACTGGACTGAACTGAAATCCAACTCGTACGACGCGTCACCGTGATATCTTTGGAGCATCGAACATAAAATACTGGATGAACTCCTGCCAAGCTGGGAGGTAAGGCAAACTCATAAGAAACCTCTCCAACATGTCTCAATACCTCAGAAGGGCCAATAAATATCGGACGCATCTTCCCTTTCTTCCTAAATCTCATAATATCCTTCATAGGTGAAACCCGAAGCAGAACCTGCTCTCCAACCATGTACGAAACATCACGAACCTTCCTGGCCGCATAGCTCTTCTGTCTGGACTGGGCTGTACGTAGTCTATCCTGAATTACCTTAACCTTCTCCAATGCGTCCTGAACCAACTCTGTGCCCAATAGCCTGGTCTCACCCGGCTCAAACCAACCCACCGGAGATCTACACTATAAAGCCTCATACGGCGCCATCTGAATACTGGACTGACAACTATTGTTGTAAGCAAACTCCGCCAATGGAAATAACTGATCCCAAAACCCTCCAAACTCAATCACACACGCACGGAGCATATCCTCAAGAATCTAAATAGTGCGCTCGGATTGTCCGTCCATCTAGGGGTGAAATGATGTCCTCAACTCCACTCGAGTACCCAACTCCTGCTGAATGGCCCTCCAGAACCATGATGTAAACTGAGTACCTCTGTCTGAAATAATAGAAACTGGAATACCATGGACACGAACGATCTCCCGGATATAAATCTCCGCCCGCTCCGATGAATAAGTAGTACACATAGGAATAAAATGAGCAGAATTGGTCATCCGATCTACAATCACCCAAATGGCATCAAACTTCTTCAAGGTTCGTGGGAGTCCAACTACAAATTCCATGGTGATCCGCTCCTACTTCCAATCCGGAATCTCTATCTGCTGAAGCAACCCACCCAGTCTCTGGTGCTCATACTTCACTTGCTGGCAGTTGAGGCAAGTAGATACATATCCAACTATATCTTTCTTAATCCGCCTCCACCAATAGTGCTGCGTCAAATCCTGATACATATTCGCGGCACCTGGATGGATGGAATACCGCAAACTATGGGCCTCTGCTAAAATTAACTCTCGAAGCCCATCAACATTAGGCACACAAATTCGACCCTGCATCCTCAATACCTCGTCATCTCCAATGGTCATATCTCTGGTATCACCATGCTGAAACTTGTCCTTGAGGACAATTAAACGAGGGTCATCATACTGCCGCTCCCTGACACGATCGAATAAGGTAGACCGAGAAACCACACAAGCTAAGGCCCGACTGGGCTCCGAAAGATCCAATCTCACAAACTGACTGGCTAAGGCCTGAACATCCATCGCCATGGGCCTCTCTGAAACTGGTAAATATGCCAAACTCCCCAAACTCTCCGCCCGGCAGCTCAGGGCATCAGCCACCATATTGGCCTTACCCGGGTGATACAGAATAGTAATATCATAATCCTTCAGCAACTCTAACCACCTCCTCTAACGCAAATTTAGATCCTTCTACTTGAACAAATGCTGCAAACTCCGATGATCAGTATAAATCTCACAAGGCACACCGTACAAATAATGACGCCAGATCTTCAAGGCGTGAACAACAGCAGCTAACTCAAGGTCGTGGACAAGGTAACTCTTCTCATGTATCTTCAACTATCTGGACGCGTAAGCAAGCACCCTACCATTCTACATCAACACCGCTCCGAGGCCAACCCGCGAGGCATCACAACAAACTGTATAAGACCCTGAACTAGTAGGAAATATCAAAATTGGGGTTGTAGTCAAAGCTGTCTTGAGCTTATGAAAGCTCGCCTCACACTCCTCTTCCCACTGAAATGGGGCACCCTTCTGGGTCAATCTAGTCATAGGGGCCGCAATCGATGAAAATCTCTCCACAAAACAACTGTAGTAGCCCTCCAAACCAAGGAAACTGTGAATCTCTGTAGCTGAGGACAGCCTGGGCCAACTCTGCACGACCTCTACCTTCTTCGGAACCACCTGAATGCCCTCACTCGATACCACATGGCCTAGGAATGCCACAGAACTCAACCAAAACTCACATTTTGAGAACTTTGCATATAACTTCTTCTCTCTCAAGGATTGAAGCATGGTCCTCAAGTGTTGCTTATAATCTTCCCGACTCCGGGGATACACCAGAATATCATCAATAAAAACAATAACAAACGAGTCAAGATAGGGTCGGAACACACTGTGCATCAGACGCATAAAAGTTGTTGGGGCATTGGTCAGCTCAATTGACATAACAAGGAATTTGTAATGACCACACCGAGTCTTAAAGGCAGTCTTCGGGATATCTGGCTCCTGAATCATCAACTGATGGTAACCTGAGCGCAAGTCAATCTTATAAAACATTTTTGCGCGGTCAAATAGATCATCAATACGAGGCAAAGGATAACGGTTCTTCACTGTAACCTTGTTCAATTGACGATAATCGATACACATGCACATAGAACCATCCTTTTTCTTCACAAACAAGACAGGAGCACCCCAAGGTGAAACACTGGGTCGAATAAAACCCTTACCAAGCTATTCCTGTAACTGACCCTTCAATTCCTTCAACTCAGGAGGAGCCATACAATACAGAGGAATAGAAATAGGCTGAGTGCCCGACAACAAATAAATGCCAAAATCAATGTCTCTATCGGGCGGCATGCTCGGAAGATCAGCTAGAAACACATCGAGATAATCCCGTACTACTGGAACCGAATCAACAGAAGGGGTATCAACATTGACATCTCTCACATAAGCTAAATATGCGGTATACCCCTTCTCAACCATATGCTGAGCTTTAAGGAAAGTGATAACTCTACTGGGAGTGTAATCTAAAGTACCACTCCACTCAACACGCGGTATACCTGGCATGGCCAGCGTCACGGTCTTGGCGTGACAATTAAGAATAGCACAATGGGGCGACAACCAGTCCATGCCCAAAATAATATCAAAATCAACCTTACTAAGTAATAATAAATCTGCTCTGGTTTCAAAACCACGAATAGTAACCAAACATGACCGATAAACGTGGTCCACAAAAAGAGAATCCCCCACAGGAGTATAAACATATACAGGAGAACTCAAGGAAATCCCGAGATACACCCAAATGCGGAGCAAAATAAGAAGACACATAAAAATAATTGGAGCCTAGATCGAATAGAATCGGTACTCCTCTACAACAAACATGACAATACCTATGATGACAGAATTGGAGGCAACAGCCTCCGTACGGGTAGGTGGGGTAGCAACTTGGGCTGTAACCATAGCCTGAGAACTCTGCGGGGTATGATGTGGCTGAGCAGTCTGTGAAGATGTACCCCTCCCAAGTCTCGGACAGTCTCTAACCATGTGGCGTATGTCAGCAGACTCAAAGCAACCTCGCGGTTGACGTGGCAGTGGTAAATGTGCGGTACGGGTACTCCGAGACCCCTGAACACCTGAAACCCTGTGTGAAATCTGAGATGCAAACTGAGCTGGCTGGCCCACAAAACCTCTACCATGTCGTACTCTCCCTCCTGACCTCTTTTGTGCTCTCTCTTCTGGACCCACCTGTCCCCTACTCAGCAAGAGGTCCTCACCACCCGCTGAACTGGGATCACTGGCTGTGTCGCCATGACACCTGGAACCTGACCAGTGGAAACTCGTTGCTCCGGAGTGGGGGAGGCAGGAGTCTGGGTCCCTCTCCCGATCTATGAAGTAGTCGGTACAACCTAAATCAATCTTGCCTGAATCAATGTACCAAACATGCTCAGGAACTGCGCCAAAGTCTCCTGAAGAGCTGGAGTGGTAGTAGCCATAGGCATGTCAGGTGCCTCAACTCCGGTTGGATATGTTGATAGTACCTCGGTGGCAGCTTGCACAGGTGCTCTCGCTGCAATATGTGCGTGTCCTCGGCCTCTCCCCCAGCCCCGAACTCTGAAGGCTGCAATAGGGGGCACGGGTGCCTGATCATCTCGAGTAGCACGTGTCCTCACCATCTGTGAGAGAATAGAAGGCAGAAGTTTAGGATTGTGATGTCAAAAATCTCGCACGACAGGGAATCAAATGAAGTGAAATTTTCCTAACGATTACATAGCCTCTCGTAGATAAGTACAGACCTCTCCGTGCCGATCAGCGAGACTCTAATAAATCGGCTTGTGTTCTGTGACTCCTATAAACCTAGAGCTCTGATACCAACTTATCACGACCCCAATTTTCCCTCCTTGAACATGTCGTGACGGAACCTAGTCCCTACGACTAGGTAAGCCTAATAAAGCAAAAATAAATAACTTGCGGAAATTATAACTCAAATGAAGATTTACCAAAATGGAAAGCGGAATATAGAATGCCACTTGGCACATACAGCATAATATCTCAATTACTACAACACTATCCCAAAACCCGAAAACTCACGGAATGAAATTTTTTATAACTCACTGCCCAGGTAATTTGTTCAATGCGATCGCAGGAAGTCATCTGCGATCGCGAAGAGTAAAACTTAAAGGCTCCAGAAAATAGCCTATACGAACACAGCCCAAGACATGCGATCGCAGAAAAGAAAGAAACAGACCTATGCAATCGCGAACAGTTCCACGCGATTGCAAAGAGGAAATTGCAATAAAGAACCAGCTCATAATTTCTACTATGCGAACGCGGGAGAACAATTATGAACGCGAAGAAGGGAAAGGCTGACTTCCGCAATCGCGAACCAGTTAATGTGATCGCGTAGAACAAAATCATCACCCTATGACAATATGCGATCGCGGAGGGAAAGCTGCGATCGCAGAGAAGGAAAACCTGCAGTAGAACTGAAGAAAGATCTGCAACTCTTTACAACACAAAAATGCCCCGTTGAGCATCCGAAACACACCCGAGGCCCTCGGGACCTCAACCAAACCTACGGACATATCCCATAACTTCATTCAAACTTGTTCCAATCCTTAAACCACCTAAAACAACGTCGAAAACTCGAATTAATCAAGGATTTAAGCCTAAGAACTTCAAATTCCTTCAAAATACGCTCTTGATCAAAAACCTAACCAAACCACGTCCGACTGACCTGAAATTTTGCACACACATCCAAAATGACATGACAGAGCTATTTCAACTTCCGGAATTCCATTCTGACCCTCGAATCAAAATCTCACTGTCGAACCGGAAACTTCAAAAATTCAAACTTTAGCATTTCAAGCCTAAATTAGCTACGGACCTCCAAAACACATTCCGAACATGCTCCCAACCCCAAAATCACCTAACAGAGCTAACGGAACCATCAGATTTCCATTCCGAGGCCGTCCTCACACTGTTCTGACTACAGACAACTTTCCAACACTTAAGCTCTCACTTAGGGACTAAGTATCCCAAAACTCTCCGAAACTCAAAATCGAACATCCCGGCAATTCAATTTAGCAGAAATATACTTGGAAAAAGCAGTTAATAGGGGATTGGGGCCTAAATTCTTAAGACAACCGGTCGGGTCATCACAAATGACTTAAACATGCATCCAAATTTATCATGGAATGGAAGTGATGTACTGATTAAGAAAACTAAATTAACTAAACAAAGAGTATAAGAGCCGTAAATAATTAACACAATTCATCAACTAGCGTAATGAGATAGGTATAAGAAACAAACCTAAGTAAGCGAATTTCTCTCTGATTAATAGAACTCTGAGTTTACATTTCTGTTTAGTCGAAAGGCAAATGAGAATTTGGCTGAAAAAATTGAGCAACGACCAAAGATGCCAATAGGAAAACGAACGCAATGGAACGTCGAACAAAACCTCACGCTGGCGACAAATCGACTCTCTCCACTTAGACCAGAATACTCGATCAACTTATGTGACGACCCAAAGGGTCATCACCGTATTTCTTCCTTTTTTCGCATTTCCGAGGCCTTGAAAACCTCATTTTTAGTTGCCTCAATTTGCGTGCGTAGTCCGGGCGCGAAGCCGGAAAGTTTTTATGTTAAAATATGTGAATTCTGTGAAAAATTTGAAGAATTATGATATTAATATTGATATAGTTGACTTCGGTCAACATTTTGGATAAACGGACCCGGACCCATGATGTGATGGTCCCGGAAGGTCCGTAGAAAAATATGGGACTCGGGCATGTGCCCGAAGTCAAAACTCGAGGTCTAGAACCCTGGTAAAAGAATTTTTCTATTAAATTATTTTCTGAAATTATTAAGGAAAAATAGAAATGAAAATGAGCTAGAAAATATAGGTATCGGGCTCGTATTTTGGTTCCGACGCCCGGTACAGGTCTTAAATATGCGTTAAGCGCTTTCTGTGAAATTTGGTTGAAATCGGACGTCGTTTGACGTGTTTTGGACCTAAATAGCTAAAGTTGGAAGTTATGAACTTTGAAATGAAAATTATGAGTTTTGGGGGTTAATTATTTGATTTTGATGAATCGCTCGAGCAAGTTCGTAGGATGATATTGAGTCAGTGTGTATATTTGGTTGGGAGCCCCGAGGGCTCGGGAGTGATTTGGAGGTGGTTCGGAGTAGTTTTACACTTGAAAACTCATCAGATTTTTCTGCAATATTGCACAGTGATTTTGTTCTTTGCGAACGCGGCCCCAGGCTCGCGTTCGCAGTGCCTTGGCATTTCTTTGCTTCGCGTTCGCGAACCCTTCCTCGCGTTCGCATAGAGTTGTACCCCTCTTCATCGCGTTCGCGTATACCATCCCGCGTTCACGTAGAGCAGCCCCAGGACCCCTCTGCCTTCCTTCTTCGCGTTCACATAGGCTCGATCGCGAACGCGATGACTACCGCCCAGTCTTCTTTGCGAACGCGACCCTAGTGTCGCGAACGCGTAGTGTTATTTTCTCCAGTGATTTTTAAAATTCCAGAACAGTGTTCACTTCGGGTTTCTTCTCATTATTTCACTCGAGCTCTTCCCTAAGACCCTCCATAGGCGATTTTCAACCATTTCTTCTCCATAATCTCTTGGATATCGTTGTTTCGGAGTTGGATTCTAGAGGAAAGACGGTGTTAGAAGCTTGATTGCTATTTTCGGACCGAGGTAAGTGCTTGATCTAACTTTGGCTCGAGGGAATAGTATTAGAACATTATTTGCTATGTGCTATGTGGAGTCAGTGTATAGGTATGGTGACGGTTATCTATGCGCCCGAGTCTAGCATGACCGTGGGTCTTAAATTGCTTCAAATCGAATAATGTGGTATGACTTGTTGCTTAAATTGATTGAGTTCACCGATATGATCGATTGAGGACAAATAGAAAAACTTGTATAGATTATTGAAGCATTGGCTCGACTTAAAGTTGTTGGTAGTTAAGTATTAGAAGTGGGAGTCCTGTGATTATCTCCCTTGCCGGGATTTTGGTATAAATTGAACACTCCCTTGCAGGGATTTTGGTATAAATTGAACACTCCCTTGTCGGGATATTTGAGTTGTTAGATATATTCCCTCGTTGGGACTTTTGTATTTTTTTTTTATGTTACTCTCCTCGCACCTGAGTTGCGAATGATGTTGGGTGAGTTTTGTTGGTAAATATTGAGGATCGGGTTGCACGCCGCAACGGATTAATTGTCGAGGATCGGGTTGCACGCCGCAACGGTGTTAAATGTTGAGGATCGGGTTGCATGCCGCAACGGATTAATTGTCGAGGATCGGGTTACACGTCGCAACGGTGTTAAATGTTGAGGATCGGGTTGCGCGTCGCAACGGGAATATGGACTGAGTATATTGTTCTGTGTGTTGAGCTTTCCGGTATTTCTTTATCAGTTATTACCTGCTCAGTTTTCACTCTTGTTAGCCGATTTCTATATTTGAATTGTTGTACCCCGCAGCATGCTTCCCTCCCCTTTTAACTATTTAGATTAGCGTATTCTCCTGTTATTGTATATATCCGTGCAGGTTGTTTGTGGTAGGTCCTGTCTAGCCTCGTCACTACCTCGCCGAGGTTAGGCCAGGAACTTACCAGCACATGGGGTCGGTTGTGCTGATGTTACACTTCTGTGTCTTTTTGTGCACAGATCAGGAGGTAACTTACGGACCACCGCAGCAGTTCTAGACCGGGAGCCGACCTTCAGTCCAAAGACTCTTAGGTAGCTTAGCTGACGTCCGCGGGCTCGGAGTCTCATCTATGTTATTTCAGTTTATTTATTTGTATCGAGATAGACTCTTGTGTATTTTCTTTCAGACTGATATTTTTAGTAGTCCGTGAGTAGTGACACCAGATACTGGGTAGAGATATGTTTTAAACTTCCGTATTATGATATCGTTTTTGTTAAAAGTCTTCCGCATATTTTTTTAAGTATTTATTTTAGTTTATCATATTGTTCTAGATAAAAACTTTGTGAAATGTTTAAATAGTTGGCTTGCCTAGCTCCGATAGTAGGCGCCATCACGACCCCGGTGGTGGGAAATTCGGGTCGTGACAACTTACTTCAGGATTGATACGCATATTACAAACTAACTGAAGCCCACAAATTCCGATGGCAACACCTACTGCTCAGGCAATAATGGAGAGCAATAAACAAGTTTATCTCATTTTAGGAATTGGAGAAGTTGATGGATTTTTATGGTTTAAAACTTTGGTTGGACTACCGTTTGAGATAGTACATCAAAGGGGTTTTGCTGGGTTCTTAGGGTGTAATCTTGCTTTTTCTTAGAAATTCTTTTGGGATTGGGGTTTGTTGCCCCTTAGAAATTTTGGAACGGTTCCCGTTTTTTAAGTCTTAGATCTCGCCTTTTTTCTAGGGATCCGCCTCTTTTTTTTTTGTCCGTCACTTTTCTATGTATGTGTGTATATATTTTTTGGGGTAGGGAAAGGGTATTAGGGTTAAGGGATTGGGCTTGGATTTAAAAAATTAGGTTGGATCCATGTCTTGTCAAGTTTTAACTTTGGGGTAAGAAGACTAAATAACTAGTGTATCTATAAAATATAAAAATCACTCTTAATTAAAATAAGTTACTAAAATAAAACTAAATACTAAAAACAAAACTATTTATATTTTTTTAATTTTATGAATGTAGATAAATTAAAAGTAACTAAATAAAAAAAATATTTTTTTAATTTTTATTTTTATGATAAAATAAAGTAAAAGAGTCAAAACTAATTAAAATAGCGATATTAGACCTAAACTAAATATTTAAATGCTAAAATGTGTAAAATCTTGGGGAGGGTCAAAAATTATATGTCTACACTATGAAGACTTATCGGGAAAAATCTCGAAAAAGACCCGAAAAATCGAGAAAACCCGTGATTAAAAAAATCCGAATTTATTGGTTTAGTTTGGTTTATAGATTTAAAAATCTGAAACCATTAGTTTGGTTTGTTAATTAAAAAATCCAAACTAACCCAACCTATGTACACCCCTAGTTTATGATATCAAAACTCTTCATTTGCTAAATTTAAGGGCATTATATAGTCAAGATTCTTCCTATACAAACACTCACTTCACTTTCTATTGGATGACGTATTAAAAAACAACTATAAGTCTCTAAATGATGCAATTAATATAGTGTACCTACATACATTCTGTTTTATGCTAAATTGAAAGCCGACTAACTTTGTGCAAGTGATGTCACATATATTTTTATTTTTTATTATATTAAGAAGGAAAAATAAGGCTTCGTGTTACGGTTTTTTTTTAATGATTTTTTCATTATTGTATTTCTTTTCAATAGTGTTGTAACTATATTTTTTTCTAAGTCTCTCTAACTTCATAAGATACAGATAAAATATGCGTATACAATAATTTTGAGAAATATACATGGCTAAGCACTTTCTAAAAAATATTTAAAAAAATATTAGCAATCTCTAATTATTACATAAATAGAAGATTTTTTTTTATTTGGAGCATATCTTAAATATAACCAAATAATTAATAACCAACGCAAAAGGCACAAATCATGAGATCTTTGGAATGTTCACACTCTCTCTCATCGTGTGAAAGAGCTCAGATATCCTTTTTCTTCTATTATATCCTTCTCTTATCCTTTCTCTTAGTAGCTTTACTACATTATGTAGTATAGCTTTAATTTGTTTCAGATGCATTTCATATAATGTTTTCTTTTACTAAACAAGTGGATCTATGTGTGAAGTTAACTATCTTTGAGTATTACGTTTTATGAAAGTTGAATAATGTCCATGAACAAGTGCATTTATGCTGTCAATATATGACTGGAATCTATGTTTTATCCATATATCGGATTAGTATTTGCATATGTAATTGCAAATATACTTTTACGATGTCTTTTTACTTGTGTTATCAGCTTTTAATCCTTTATGAAATAAAGATTTATACTGTGCTAGTGCTACAGCAAATTCCCAACCAGAAGATAAATCACTTATAATATGTATATATTATACCCTCACTAAGGATTATTTTATTGTGATATAACTTTTTCAAATATTTCACAGATATATGGATAAATTAATTTATAATTATGTATGATATATAACATCTATATATTATACCCTTAATAAGGAGTATTTTTTTTATGGTATAAAATTTTCAAATATTTCACAGATCTACCGATAAATTATACCCTCAATAACATGTTGTAAATTATACCCTCAATAATTCACAAGTTGTTTGCTACCTATTAGTTGTTGCTCGTCTGTTTAAGTAACACAATAGGACATATGGAATTCTATGGAATGGCAGTTACAAATAATAAGATTTGCTGACAATAATGACTAATTGTCTTAATTAAATAGTAGTAGGTAACTGAAATGCGTGATTGAAGTTACCATGTTTAAATGATTTAGGCTAGGAATATAAATATTTGCTTGCCTAATGTGTAAATGACCTAATACTACTATATGTGCGGAAATTTTCTTACAAATCTGCCTAGTTATGTTTTTCTCAATAATTTTCTCACACTCCATTCATAAAATTACATTAAGTTTGTTATTATTATTGTTGTAATAAGGAAAAATAAAGTAGAAAGAGGAAGTGGATGGTAAATACCAACTTTATTAAAGTTATATTGAATATTCATATATAAAGTCAAAGTTGAATAATTGATGAAACAAATCTTGACCTATAGTCACTGTCCAATAAAGTTGCACATTATCAACAGCTAGCATCATTTGCCATGTTACATCCATAACTAGGTGCCCAAAATGCCACCCAACTGACTCAATCCCACTGCATCTCCTTTTTAATTTAACCTCATTTTCTTTCACACTTTCGGGGTAAATCTATGTCCGTAGTCAATATTCACACAATTCCTTCTCAGAGATAAAAAAAATTAGGAGATTTCGTTTCATCAACCTAAACTTGGATAAGCACAGTTATTCGATATTTGTGCTAATAGAAACTCGTAAATGATCGATGAAATAATCGAGGTGTGTGCAAGTTAGACCCATATATCAAATGTGAAAAATTAATTTACTTTTTTAGGTGATTGTTTTATGAGGATTGAGGAGAAATAGTGATACAAGGACATAATTTAATGGCATCTGGAATTTAGTGTATATATTTGTCTCTTTTAGGCATTATGGAAAGATCCAGCTGCATATCTCCTTTAAATAAATATATTGGTAATAAATCCAATAGAATTCAATGTTTAACAGAATTGTATAATGGGGTTTCTCCATTTACATCAATGCTTCTTTAATGAATAAATCTGCGAGATGCCCCTTTCTATATTAAACTATATACAGTTGGCCATCTTTTCAGTCCTTGGACATAAAATCAAAATTGACTAAACAATTTTGATTGTTTACACTAAACTCTAAAGCTGCCATAAGTCCATGTTTTTTTGGTGGCTACATTTTTCTATAAGGAAAAGTGCAGTCCAAAGCATTCCGCAGAGTCCGGGGAAATGGCGCACCCTAAGGGGTGTGATGTAGTCAGCATACCCTAATGTAAGTATCAATGGCTGATTCCACGGCTCGAACTCGTAATCTATAGGTCATATGGAGATAATTTTACCGTTGTTTGAAGGGATTGAGCCAAGAAATGTGTTTTTACATGTAGCAAAGTTAAATAAAGTAAAAAAGTAAATCCATATTTATAAAAAAAAATCACTCTACTCCAAGCAAGATCAGAGTATCAGACAACAGAAGGAAAGCCCAGCCCTATCAAGAAACACCCCCCCCCCCCCCCCCCCC
>MU788452.1:61704-89001 GCA_026770625.1 Nicotiana glauca
TAGCTTGTGCGATAAGTAAACTTAGTCGATTCACAAGTAATCCCAACAAACATCACTGGGTGGCAATAAAACGGGTTCTGGGTATTTGGAATATATCCAAGACTATGCTTTGCACTACAATAAATATCCTGTGGTTATCGAAGGATATAGTGATGCAAATTGGATAATCGACTCAACAGAAACAAAGTCCACAAGTGGATATATTTTTACTGTTGGTGGAGGAGCAGTATCTTGGAAGTCTTCCAGACAAACGTGCATCGCTCGCTCTACAATGGAATCAGAGTTTATAGCTTTGGATAAAGCAAGTGAAGAAGCTGAATGGCTTCGAAATTTCTTAGAGGACATTCCGTTCTGGACAAAACCTTTGGCTCCTATTTGCATACATTGCGATAGTGATGCTGCAATAGGACGGGCAGGGAGCGTTATGTATAACGAAAAGTCTCGTCATATACGACGAAGACATAACACCGTTAGACAATTTTTCTAGTGGAATTATCACTATTGATTATGTAAGATCAAAGGATAATGTGGCGGATCCGCTTACAAAAGGCTTAACTAGAGAGGGAGTTGAGAAATCTTCTAAGGGAATGGGATTATGGCCGCGGTTCTACCGTAACACAGTATGCACACTGTACTCTCAACACAGCCCCATTTGTTTAGTCTATCTCGTGTTAGCAATCTTCTGTGAGCAACCATTAGCAGTGTAAACTTCCACTTAGGCATTCCTGCATTGTTGCATGTAATTCTCCTCCATGGAACTTTAGTAAATTTACCTCTAAGCTTCAAGTACATTGCCTTGGTTGAAAACTTGTCCATCTGCATAAATTCCTCTTCTATCAGCCCAGCTTCCTCCACTTGCTTCTTTGCCTTCAGTGTTTTTTGAACCACCCATGATGCCTGCTTTGGGATACCACCTGCAGTCATGTATCTTTTGTAGTAGAGGTGCACCCATTGTATCCACATTTTATCTTCCTTTTTGCTAAGATTCCAAAGTAGCTTACATATAGCTGCTTTATTCCAGATTCCTATGTCCAGTATATTCAAACCTCTAGATACTTTTGGACAGCATAATCTGTCCCAAGCCAACAATGCTTTCTTTGTGATTTCTACCTCTTCATTCCATAGGAATCTCCTGCATATACTCTCTATTACTTGGATAAATTTCTTTGGCAGTATGAACACTTGTGACCAAAATACTTGTATAGAAAATAATACACTCTTTATTAGTTGAACTCTGCCTGCATAAGATAAAAATCTGACAATCCATGATTGAATTCTTCCCAGCATATTTTCTATCAATGGTTGACATTATACCACTGATAATCTTTTAGTACTTAAAGGACCCCCGGGTACCTCACAAGCATTGATCCTTTACAAAAGCCTAGGGTCTGTAATATCTCATGTTCTGTACCCTCACTAACTCCACCAAAGAAAACTGAGCTCTTGTTAGCATTTTAAACTAGAGAGGCTTTAGAAAATTCTTGAAAGCATTGGTAGAGTAGTTGTACAGAGATAGTGTCACCTCTACAGAAAAGCAACAGATCTTCAGCAAAACTTAGTTGTACTATGTTCATCTTAGCACACTTAGGATGATAATTGAAATTTGTATTCATATTCAATGTCTTCAGAGTTCTTGTCAAGTACTTCATGGCCAATACAAATAGATATGGAGACAATGGGTCTCCCTGCCTCAGTCCCTTCCTTGCATGAAATGGTTGTGTATGCTGCCCATTGATAATGATAGAGTAATATACACTTCTCACACACTTCATGATCCAGTTGACAAATCTCCAAGGCATTTGTAAATTTTCCATAACTTGTTCCATATAATCCCAGTCAATAGAGTCATAAGCCTTCTTCATATCAATCTTCATCATGCATCTTGGTGACACACCCTTCCTGCCATACCCTTTGACTAATTTATGGCTAATTATGATATTATCATCTATCAGCCTCCCTGGCACAAAGGCAGACTGGTTTCTATCTACTATATCATCCATTATACCCTGCAGCCTATTTGTGATCACATTTGAGATTATTTTATATTGTATACTACAACATGATATTGGTCTGTACTTACTAATACTAGTAGGATCCTTCACATTTGGTACAAGAGTCATTGTTGTACAATTAATAAGTTGATAGAGCTCACAGCTTGTGAAGAAATCCATTACTACCTCTGTCACTTCCTCAATAATCACAGGCCAAGCCTTTTTATAGAATAAAGCATTGAACCCATCGCAGCCAGGTGCTTTGTTGTCTCTAATTCCTAGCAATGCATCATGAAATTCCTCTTTAGATACGTCTTTAACCAATTGAAGTTGTTGTTGTCTGTTCACCAGGCCTCCATTTCTCATCACTACTAGCGTTATAGATGGCACAGTTTCATCCGATGATCCCAATAGTTGTTTATAAAACCCAAGCACTTCTTCTTCATTCTCCTGTTTGGATTGTGCTACAGTTCCATTAGCCTTTGTTAGGATCTTTATTTTATTCTGTGAGCATCTATTCTTCATACTTGTATGAAAATAAGCTGTGTTACCATCCCCTATATTAGCCAATTCACTCTGGATTTCTGTTTCATGATGCTTTCTTCTAACTCCAGCCATTTCTCTAATTGAGCCTTCATACTTTTTCTACCAAAATCACATCTTCCTTCTACCCAGGATCCCTCATTTTCTCCTACAGTTCTGCAAGTTGTTGTCTGCATCTTCTTATCTTCTTATCTACTTCATTATATTTAGCTTTATTAAGAACCTTCATTGCTTGTTTCACCCTTTTCAACCTACACTATACATCCTTCATTTTATTTTCCCCATTTCCTTTTTTCCATGCTTCCTTTACTCTTGCAAGAAATTCTTTATGTTCAGCTAAATGGTTGAGGAACTTGAAGGGCCTTGATTCTTCAAACTTGATACTCAAAGGAGAGTGATCTGAACATCCTGGATCCATGACTCCGACTTTTAGTTGCGGCACTTGTAGCATACATATAACATTTACTATAGATCTATCTATTATGCTATAAGTAGGTCCATTGGTCTATGTGAATCTCCTCCCAACAGTTCTAATTTCTGTTAGGCCATTTTGCTTTATAAATTCATTGAAATCCCTGACTTCAGCCTCTTGTACAGGTTTGCCAACTGGTCTATCCTCATGTCCTCTAATTGTATTATAATCTCCCATTATCAACCATGCCCCTTGTTGTATATTGCTCCACCCATTCAATTCATTCCAAAGTCTTCTTCTATCTTCAATTGTATGTAGTCCATATACTGCAGTAAAAGTAAACCTCATATTCATACCTTTTAGGTGAGAATCAATATGAATGTATTGGTCGGATTTCCCCAATTCTCTGCATTCCACTTCATTAGGATCCCACAGTATCCAAATTCTTCCTTTATCACTATGCTCATAGTTAGCTAGACATTTGCAGCCTTGAGTGATTCTCCTTATTACTTGTATCATTCTGCTTCTTTATTTTATGCTCTAGTATTGCAATTATACTTATTCTATTACTTTTAATAAACCTCTTGACCTCTTTTTGTTATGTTCCACGTAGAAAGAACCATACTGGGACGAATAGGTTTTGATCGTGTTCCTACTTTTCCATTGCTCCTCTGCTTGCTTGTGCCTTCATCTATTGCTCTGTTGTATACTAGCTGCATTCCAGTCTTTGCCAGAACATTGAACCCATTTACCATGCTGATAGTTCCATTTTTTGGCTTCTCCCTACTTTTAGCTACTGATTTCCCAATAGCTTTCTTCCATACTTGTGTAACGACCCGACCCGTCGTCATGGGATTTACCGCCCCGTTTTCCCGGTTTTATGCTTCTATATGTTTCATTATATGTGTTTGAAGAATTTAAAGTAATTCGGATAGAGTTCGGTTAGAAATGAGACAATTAGTCTCTTTATGAGAAGGTTAGTTTGAAAAAGTCAACCGAATGTTGACTTATGAGTTAGAAGGCTCGCAATGGATTTCCGATGATTCGACTAGTTTCGGGGGATGACTTGTGACTTAGGAGTGCAATCGAAATTGAATTTGGAGGTCCGGTGTAGAATTAGGCTTGAATTGGCTAAGGTTGGATTTTGGCGAATTCCGGTTGTTAGGTGAGATTTTGATTCGAGGGTCGGAATGGAATTCCGAGAGTTCTTCGTTAGGTGATTTTGGATATGTCTGCAAATTTTCAGGTCATTCAGACGTTGTTTGTTTGGGTTTTTGATTGAATGCGCCTTTCAGAAGTTTTAGTTTAACTTAGGCTTGAATCCGTGGTAATTCGATGATTTTGGTGTTTATGATAGTGTTTTTATGTTACTATCAAGTTTGAATGAAGTAATAGAACATATCTGAGCATTTGGTTGAGGTCCCGAGGGCCTCGGGGTGATTTCGGATGGCTAACAGGGAGTTTTGAACATGAAAAAGTGCAGCAGAAATTGCTGAGGAATTTTCCTCTATGCGATCGCGTAGGTATGCCTGCGATCGCATAGAAGGTTCAGAGGGGGATGAAGATTTTCTCTATGCGATTGCGTATAGGGGTCTGCGATCACTTAGGTTGAGGAGATTGGGCAGTGCGGTCGCGTGGGAAGTAATGCGATTGCGTAGAAGGGGGAGACGGTGCTATGCGATCGCATGGCCTGTCCTGCGATTGCGTAAGAGGAATTTTGAGGGCCTGGATTTTTGGCCTATGCGATCACAGGGGTAGTGATGCGATCGCATAGGGGTCGCTACAGTAGTCGGACAGAATGTTTAAAACCCTTTTGTCCGCGACCCACATTATTTTTCCACCATTTTTACTCCGCCAAGAGAGCTTTTTGAGCGATTTGAAAAGGGTTTTCAATGGGTATTGATTGGAGGTAAGTCTCTCGACTAGAAAACACCATTTTATGGAAGAATCAACACTCAAATTCATGAAAGTGAGTAGAAATTGTGAAGAACTAAGGCTATGTTTTTTAAAACGATGTTTTAGGATTTGAAAGGCCATTCGAGCTCCGTTTTCGATGAACTTTATATGTACGGACTCGTGGCGAGACGAGGAATCCGTTGATGTGATTTTTGGAATTTTTCGAGAAGTGGGCCCGGGGCTCGGGTTTTACCAACTTCGTGAATTTCAATACTTTTCGAGTATTTTTAATTGGGTTAAGTTTCTTTAACCCATATTTATGTATTCGTTGTGATTTTGACTAGATTCGACGCGCGAGCAGGTCGATACGAAAGGAAAAGGCATTGCGGACCATTCTACGGCCGATTAGAGGTGAGTAGTTGGTGTATATGATAGCCTGAGGGTTTGAAACTCCGACTTATCACATTGTGACGCTATTGTAGGGCGTGACTCGCACCCCATGGCAGGTGCGGGATTGGTTATGATTGGGGATTGTGACTTGGTCCATCCCGAACAAGAATCTTTCTATATTGGCAACTGATACGCACCCTGTATTGGATATATCTGGGATTATTGCCGTGTTTGGGGCCATGTGCCGATCTGTAGCATCCTTAGAGGATGAATATCATTGTGATAGCATGCTTTGTATAATCATTGATCTCAGTCCCATGTTTAATCACTGTTATGAAATGCTAAGTCACCTTTCCTGAAGTTAAATATCTAAAGTATATTCTTCTTAATAAATTGGAAATTGGAAAATTAATTGAATCTGTTACGTGACTCATATGCATATTGTGGACTGAGTATGGATCGGGCTGTACGCCGCAACGAATATTATGATTATATTGCACTTGGGTTGAAGGAGCCCCTCTGGAGTCTGTACACACACCCAGTGAGCGCCGTCGACATTAAATGGATCGGGTTATACGCCACAACGTGTTCATGTGCATTGCATTGCATCATTGCATTATACTTGACTGATATACTTGATGTTGCTTTGCTGTTGGTTCGTAGTTAAGGTGTCGGACTGTTAGTTTTAGCTTTACTTTGTGGCATTTCGTGGATTTCTTATCTTCAGACATTTTATATGCTTATTACTCACTAAGTTGGTAGTACTCACCCCTACTCCCTGCACCTTGTGTGCAGATTCAGGTGCACCAGAGACTTAGCTGAGCAATCGTTGTCTCCAGAGCTTATCAGAGTTATTGAGGTAGCTGCTTGACGTTCGCAGGACCTGACTACTCTTCCTATTTCAGTTTTATTTATATATACATTCCCAGACTTGTGTATTTTCGTTCAGATATTGTTATCCAGTTTATTTAGAGGCTCTAGACTCGTGACCCCAGATCTTTTGAGAGTGTTTTTATCATACTTCGTATTTCTCAGTATTATTCTTCTATAAATATTGAATTATTATTCTAAAACTATTATGTTCTCCTTAAATTGCCCATTTTGAAATTTATTATTGAATTAGGAGCGATTGTTGGTCAGGCTTGCCTAGCTTTAGGGTTGGGCGCCATCACGACCGGGTTTGGGTCGTGACAACTTGTTCCTGTTCTTTGCTTGGCCCTGCATTGTTGCCTTGGGCATCATTGTAACCAGCTAGTTCCTTGTCTTTGTTTGCCTCTACCTTCTGCTGATTCCCTTTTACATTTTGGATCACCTTGGGCTGCCAATCTTGTTTCTGCTTCTGTTTCCGTGTGTTGTACTTAGTGATTTTTTGCTCTTCTGCATTACATTGGTGTCCTACTTGCATACAAGTAGTACATAATGCAGGAAACCAGTCATAAATCACCTCTTGTACAAACACTCTTGCATTAGGATCTGTTACCATCACTACTTTAGGAAGATCTTTAGTAACATCTACTTCAATTAAGACTCTAGCATAGGAAATTCGATCTAGTTGAGTTCTACGTGCATCTACATATAGTAGAACTCCTAAGCTGCTACTGATTCTGCTTAGTGACTTTGCTCCCAACAGTTAAGAGGGAGGTTAGGGAATCTTACCCAAATAGGGATAATCTATAACACTTCCTTATTAAAGTCAAAACCAGCAGTCCATACTTTCTCTATCGTTTATGGAATTGAATCTCACCACAAAGTATCCATCATTATGGAAGTAAATTTTTGGCTTCGTTGCAAAGTTCTATTCAAACGCAATGAATCTCTCCATAGAACCTATAATTGGGGTACGTCCAACTACATGTAGGATCAAAACTTGTTTCCACTTCTGCGTTTCCTCCTCCACTTCTTCCTTCCTCAACTCAACTATCACCTCGCCGTTTTAATAGTTGGAGCAATGAAACTCAAATCCATCTCCTTCACCGCCATTCTGTTCTCGACAAACAGATTTGCCCACTTCTTTTGCTCTGGCTCCATCTTCTCATTAACTATTACATTTTGTCTCTTTTTCGTGCTCTCCTTGTCATTAATTTTCCCAGATCCCCCAGCAATTGCACTTGAAATACTCAAATGCATGCCGGTTTGCTTTGGTTGTGTAGCCGCCTCAATTATTCTACCTTCATCTGATTTTTTCTCACTCAGCATTATCGGATTAGTGTTCATAGTAGGAGGAGTTTTCATACCTTTCTTCATAGTTGTTAGCAATGGCCACTGTTCTATTGAATTTTCCTCTTCAATTTGTGAATTTTGGGTTTTCAGCTCACTACCCTGAGTTCTACTGCTTGTTCCTGCTAGATCCGTCCTCTGAATCACGCCTATATTTTTCTTAGGTCTGCCCCTCCCCATCGATGAACAGCATACGTTAGCAACCACGCTTATCGTGCGCTGAGAGCGAACGTGAAGAATTTTTGCTTTTTTCCACTATTGGCTTTGCGAAGTTATAATCCAAAAAGGATTATTTTTCCTTAAAAAGTGAATTTTAATTTAAAAATGGGTTTATAGAAAATAATGATTTCGTGCATTTACAGGTGGAAGTATCTAATCATTGAATTACTGTAAAACAATTTTCTTTTCCCATACAATGTAATGAATATTTTACTTTTTTGTTGATTTAGTTAGCGTGACTAATCGAATTAATTGGACTAAATTATTGGATGCTGTAGAATTATATTCACGATGATAGGATTGGACTTGACATGACATTTAAATCCAAAATTGTCGCTTTTACATATTTCTACCATTTTAAATAATGAAGATGAAAAAAACAAATGGATTGAATGGAATGTAACGCCAACAATGTTTTCTAGCATTAAATAAAAATCAACAAATCAAGACATCATTGTCTACGTGCACGCTAAGTTTTTGGGACACAAAGTACAACTTTTAATTAAAACTACCCCAATAATTAACTCTTCTGTATCGGCTATTCGGCTGTCTATAACATTTTTTGTTACTTTTACGATCTAACTTATAGTAATATAATTGATGGCATATATAAAGAATTAATTTAACTGATTACAGTAAGTCTTTTAACTTATTTTTTAAGTAACCTAATTAGTTTTTTTATATATAAATGATTAATATATCGTCCAAGATCACTTAATTTGATGGTGTAAAAAATTATACATGATCCATTAACAAAAGTTAAAACATTATCTTAACTATGATGTCTTTATTACACACTGTCAATCTTTGATTATTAGCCCATAGAAATAGCTTCGAGCTCTATTAATTGTGTATCGGGAAGACAACTTTTAAAAGAGGGAACTAAAAATCTTTTAAATTTTTATTTTTTATATCCTATTTGTGACTTGTGAGAACCGTACAGGATTTGTAAACAAAATTAAATTCTATCTATAACATGCAGTACGAGTTTTCAGAAAGATAAGCATATATTATACATGTTCATTTTTTCCAAATCGAATTTCCAAGAATTCCAGATTTTCTTGTTTTCACTAGCTCTGCTATTTTCATGCACAAATCTTTCACGATCTTGTAACGTTGTAGTAAATTACTATTACATTGTCTCTCGTAATCTTTCGTGGTTCAATCTCTATTGATTAATCAAGATGCATTATTATTTTATTTTTCATTCAGTGATATTATAATTTTAGGGTTCATATCTTGATCTTGACCTTGATAGTTTAGTCTTTTATAGTTTTTGTTATCGAGATATTTTCTCTTTTATTTCTTATCGGTCCTTTGGACATATATATCCTCATGCCTGAAAATGTTATTGTAGCAACAGAAAGGGAGTCAAATCAGTCAATGCACCAGATCTTATATCACTTACCAATAAGGTTCTATCATTAGTATTACAATCATTTCTGTTCATTGGATATTTTCTACTCCCTTTGTCAATTATGTGAGGAAAAAAATGGTTTTGATCCTGCTTAATCTCACCATAATTAAATGACTTCTTCAAATCAACCATGTATTCGTTTACTCTATTCAACAATTAATATTTTAGCTATATATTTTGCTATTCTATTGCTTCTCTTAGATCTCAATTTTTGGGGACCAGATTCATAAATTTACACCTAGATGTATACAAAAATTATAAAGACAGTAGCGAGCGTAGTCAATAACTTGGGGGACATACAAAAATAAATAAATAAATAAATAAATAAATAAATAAATAAATAAATAATATATACATTAAACATTTATTTAACTCCAAGTAATATTAGTATATGACAAATCTCACATTTGACCAAAATAGAGAAATGCTGTATTCATGCATTAACAGACAAAGAAACAAAAGGATTTCCTAATTTTTTTTCCGACAGTGATGCATATGGATACACTTCTCTTCTGTTTTGTGCATAATGGGAGAAGATGAAATGTCCAATAAAAACAAACTTAATCATCAGTATTTTAGTGTTTACTTCTTAATTTATGATTATTAATCACTTCTTTAACGATTAGATTCTGTATCTCCTAGAAACTTGACAAGTTTTAATATTTTATATATTTTGCACTAGTCATTATGTCTTTAAACTCCTAGCTAGCTAGTCCTCCAACATACGTCCTTTGTATTAGGAACATACCATGATCATATACTAGCATAGTCTGATTAAACAACGAGATCTTTATATAAATAGCCGATCAGATTTACTGTTTAGATTTTATAGTCGGTATGCAGAAATTATATATATATATATATATATATATATATATATATATATATATATATATATATATATATATATAATCATGTATAATTATTATATAATCTATGTAGGGGGCGGATTTATGGGGGGCGCAAGGGGGTTTACCCGAACCCCCTTCGCCGAAAAATTACACTGTATATATAAAACAAAATTTATTTTTTACCTCTATATAGTATTAAGTTTTGAACCACGTTAACACAATTCAAGCGTGTAGTTTAGTGGTCAAGGGGGGTTCAAAATCTACATAAGGTTATGAGTTCAATTCCCAGTAGCTACAAAAAAAAATTTGAACTCCTTTCGTGATCCTACCTCCGCCACTGAATCTATGTATACTTACTAATACTGTAAACAATGAATTGACTAGCTATTTGTAGAGGGGGAACATGGACTAATTAGATTATTAATGACCAAATGACTATTAATTATTAGTAGTAATATTTTTTGGTGCTAAATAGTTGAAAGAAAGAGACTTAACCCTCATCTTAAGTTGTAATGTGTGTACTGCAGATTTTGGCAAATCATGATTACTTGCTTTGACAACTGACCTCTCGTAAATTAACTCACAAACAAATTAATAGAAAATTTTTATTTTGTGTCTTTGCACACTGACACTAGTTGTATGAGGCATCGTTTTTGTCTCACAACTGTATGAGTCCCAGAATTTTGTGCACCCAAATGTGTAAGATATGGATCCACAAATATGTGAGATAAAAAGATACCTCACACAACTAATGTAAGTTGTGTGAGACACAAAATAAAATCACTCATCTAAAATAAGGACAGCCAGTTGACAAGCAATATGACCAAACTAGAATATTTTATTCTCCAACTCTTAATAGAGGTTACCTAACCCCTATTTTCACACAAAAAGATATACTAAATGTCCTTCCTTTTCATATCTGTCCCAACTCCCATGTCCTAATCCTAAACACAGCTCGACTGTATTAACAAATTCCATAATTCGAGTTGGCACAACACAACTAATTGCAGCCCTCCACACACAAATAAAGGAGGAAATGTAAACTCTATACTCTAACATTTAACTTCATATACACGTGTCATTGGCTGAGTTATCGCGAAGAGAGGATCGTGATAACCATCTTTGAAATACAATTTTATCGAGCAACAGGTAAAATCTTGTCAATGACTTAAATATGCGATGGAGTAGCGTAATTCTGAAATAACTTTACTATCACGATCAACTAAGATTTAACTTTTTATTGTGCCTATTCTCAAGAAGAAAGAAAGAAATTCTATAAGCAATATCCTAAAAAAAAAGTCGTACTAGTGAGACTTTTAATTAAAAAAAAAAGTATACTACTACTAATTAATTAAGTTGTCCTAGAATTGTAGGATCACCTGATAGGCAACAGGAAAAGCAGGTACAGTTAACAGAATGATAAATTCGTCTTCATGCACTGATTTAATTATAGAATAGTTGTCTAAATTGATATTTCACCAAAATTTCATCATAAGGGATTCTGATTTAATTGGTTTTAGAATTTAATATACCATTTGGTCTAAGTACAAACGCAATGATTTCTCCTTAGATATACGGATAAGCAATAAAGATGACGATAATGTTGTTAGAGGGTTCAGATTTCCACAAAAAGGACCATGCACCCACCAATTTTTGGTCACTAATGAATCGTTGTCTGCTACCCTTTTTCTTGAAATAACTGTCTAGTACTATTTGATATTCTTTACTATGAGTTTGAAGGAGAGCGGGTAATGCTAAGTTTATTTTCGCACGACTTATATGTTATAAGTTGGAGACGTAAAAATAGTCACTAATGTTAATTTGTATTAGGATAGGATATTTACATCATATCGTCCGGGATACGATTCTTCACCAGATGCTGCATAAATACGGGATACTTTATGTATCGAATTGCCATTTTTATTCTTTAGTAAGCGTTTACCATTTCGACCGTTCGAATCCAAAACTTTTGATTAAGGTGAAGAAGCTCATTCATCGCGCCCCGGCTATTTACATCACATCATTTGAAATGCAGCTCCGTGAATACAAAATACTTTATGAACTGAATCTGCTTTTTTTATTCTTTACAAATTATGAGTTTTATCATTTCGAGGATTCGAATCCAAAATTTTTGATTAAGGTTAAAAATCTCAGCCGTCGTCATCACATGATTTTGTGGTCAAGATGGAGACTTTAGTGTTCTTATTAGTATTAGTATTACTACTATTTTTTTTTTAATGATTGTGTTTGCTATATATAACCACTAATTGATCATAGTTTCACATCATCCAAAATTATTGTACCCCCTTGCCATTATATCTTTTTTCACTACTTTGTCAGCCTGTTTTTTTTCCTTTAGCCCCTCCATGTCTTTCCTCCTTTTAGAAAAGTAATTGATTAGAAAAGAAAAGATAAAGATGTTGGACGAGTGTCAGCATTTATCGTAGCAAATTAGCAATTAGTTATCTTTGTTTACACTCAAATCAGATAACAATTGAATTTATATGCGATTTTAAAGATACATGATATAACTTGATACAAATTAAGAAGAATAAATTAATATTAATATTGACTATGAAAGAATAAATGCAGACCACACTAATTGAACAGTCTTGGCCCTCGAGTTTGTCACCCTTGAACCAAATATATTTCAACTGGCTTATGAACAGAATAACAAGCTAATTAAAGCTAGAAAATGACAGTATATTGCTTTGCATTGAGGAATATGATGTGTTTTACAAATGATCAGACTCTGTTTATATAGTAGGGGAGTCCTACTCTAGATACAATTCTATATGAGGTAAGAAATCTAATGATTGGCTAGTTAATCGGCCTCTTCTTGATACGTGCCGGGATTCGCGCTGTTATCCTCGCCCGATTGCGGATATTTGAACTTCCGTTATTTGGCTCGGTAAGCTTCCTTCGATCTCTATCTTGTTCGGTCTCGATCTTGATTGGTCTTAGGGCCACGAGCTCGGCAATCTAACTTTGCATCATGGTTCGATATAATTCGAAGCTGCATCTTGTCCCATCATGTTCTGGTCTCAATTAGTCATACAAAAGGGCAAACCCAATTTTGACCGTATACAGACAGTCCCCTTGTTTTTTGGAGAGAAGATGACAAGAAACAATATGAACTTCCGGGATCCATCTCGATGGGTTGTAATGTAAGCGACGAACATTACTGATATGCCTAATCATGATGTAAGCAATGAAGCGAAACATCCTGTCGGTCCAGTTACCAAGGCATTAAATGCTTGTCAGTTGCCGGTCAGCCACCGTGAGTTCTGAACCGTCACCGGCAAGTTATAAGTACCGCAACCTTCCTCTATTCAAACATTATGTTCAAAAGTTTCTCCTATTCTTGCTTCTCTTTAAAGATTTCATCACTTTACAAATCTTGCATCCAAATTTCTTGAACTTTTAACAAAACCACACCATCCTTGTTCTCTTTTCTTCTGTTCTATAATGGCAAAGACTTCCAAAACAGTACCATAAAAGGAGGGCGCATCTTCTTCACAGCCCGCCGGCGACGGAGCGGCGACAGATTATCCTCTTGAGGATTTCGTTCCGGGAGGGTGTCCTACTGTCGCCTATTTTAGGATTGAAAAGACCTCCTCAGTACCTAGTCGATGTGACTGGTCTCGAGGTATATAAACATGATAACCGATTATCTCTTTCCCAAAGTTAAAGAGGATTGTCATTAGCTTGATAAACATGCCGTGGTACCTTCGCCTGAGGAGTCGATCACTACCCAAGTGGAGGGTTTCCTAAGTGTTTACACTTGCCCTTTCAAGTTGGGTCCCTCAGATCCTATCATTGTCGCCGTCTGCAAGAGGTATGATGTGGCCCTCGACTAGATCCATCCCTATTTTTGGAGAATAGTGATTCTCCTCCGGTTCTTCATGAGCAAAATCGAGGGATGTCCTTTCACCCTCGATCACCTTATGCACCTTTAGAGTCCCTGAATCTATTGAGGAGGGTTGATTAAGCTTGCTCGCCGGGCCATCAAGGCCCCGTTCTTGAGCATAGACGAGGCTCGAGATCGAGTTTGGATAAGCCGATTTGTCCGAATAAGGACTTCGGATCTGATCCCTGCTGAAGATATGTCGTTGCCTGAAAAATAGAACATGAATCGTAAGAATTACTTCTCCTTGAATGTCCAATTTTGTCATTTTAATTCTTATCTTCTTTCCTCTTCTATGTTGTTGGTGTCAGCTGTGGCTCATGTGCCGGAAGTAGACCCCGATCTCAAGTAATGGGTCGAGGGTCTAGTGTCACAAAGACGGAGTTATCGAAGGGTCGATGGGAGGCCCTTAATCATGGTAATTTTCTTTCTCAGAACGGTTATTGTCTGGGGATTCTTTTCGAGCTTACTCGTCTTTTTTTCTTTGTAGGCCTCGGGAAAGATGTAGCAATGAGGCCCCCATCTGACGAAGAAGAAGTCCTTCCCTAACCACCTGCTTCGAAGCAGGCCAAAGAGAAGAAGAGAAAAGGGGCTCTGAGTTCTCCGGGCTCGGAAAAGAAAAAACCGACGAGGAGGCCCTGCAAGCCTATGGGGGACACCGGTGCTATGCTTTTGGACTCGATTTGCCTATTAAGGGATGATTTGAAGAAGAACAAGAAGATAATAGTTCCAAACTGTGACCTGCATGCGGGTCGGTGTCACCGTACAAAAGTCCTCCGAACCGGAGGAGGCTGATAAGGGAGCCTCGGCTGAAGTTCCTGAACAAGAAAGATTGAGGCCACTCCATTCCAAGCTGAGAGGGTCAAGGGAGAAACTGGGGGCGAGGCTTCCCAAGTAGCTA
Source organism: Nicotiana glauca (assembly GCA_026770625.1). Classification (NCBI taxonomy): domain Eukaryota; kingdom Viridiplantae; phylum Streptophyta; class Magnoliopsida; order Solanales; family Solanaceae; genus Nicotiana; species Nicotiana glauca. The sequence goes on from MU788452.1 coordinate 76,449, forward strand.
AAGATGTCCCAAGGTACGATCTCGAAATGATTGATATTTTCGAATCCCCTTAGTTTTCGGATGCCACGATCTGTAAGGCCGATATGTTGGAAGGTCTCTCTTGCGAGTGTCCTCAGGGGTTGGTTGATATCCATGACTTCTTGGATGGGGTAGAGTTTTATGCTTTAGGAGATGTCACTGGGCTTGGTGACTTATCGGTGCCGATACTGGGTCTTCATCGAGTCCAAAGCTAGTGGACTGATTCCCGGCCCTAAATGTTAACCCCGATCTTAGGCATAACATAGTGCTTTTTGTCCCGGTGGATGCCCAAGTCTTATTTCCACCCGTGGGGATTGCTAGCTACCTCAGATGCTTGGTGACCGAGGAAGTCCAAGCCGTGATGAATACGGTGGGAGCCGCTTGCCTTTTCAATGAGGCCCAAAATGCTCTGAATCGGGTAACTTCGAGGGCCATTCCGTTATCTATTTTAAACTTGGAGTTATAGGCAATTCTAGCATCTTCTTCCTTGTTTGTAGGCTTCAGCGTTGCATCACCAGGTTTTCCTTCAAATTCGGGATGAGCGCGAGGCTGAGGTTTGGGAGCTCAATGAGAAAAATAACACCTACAAGTTTCTCAGTAAGAAGCTTTAGGCAGATTTAGTGACGGCTCGGGATGAGCATGGTGAGATGGCTGAGCGGGTATTTCGAGTGCTTCACGATAGTGAAAATGAATTGGAGATAATAACTAACAATCTGATTCTGTAGGTCTGACAAAGGCTTGAACAAATCGGAGAGTTTCAGAAACAAGTAGAAACAATTCGACCTGAGGCTGAGGAGTTCAAGAAAAATATGAACATCTTAGCCTTGAAAAGGGAGGCTGCCCAAACACAACTGGAGTCGGCCGAGATCCAGCTTCGAGCTGAAAGAGAGAAGGCCTCGGTGCAAGCCAAGAAAATCGAGGAGCTTCAGTCCCAATTAGAAAACTTGGCTAATGATCACGAGGCGGCCAAATCTGAGGTGGTCGCAGCCAACACCAAGGCCCAAGCTAATGTGACCCAATACAAGGTTAACGTCGAGGCCATCCAAGCGCAGGCCAAAAGCATGGTGGATCATGTAGAGTGGCAAGCTCGAAGGGAAGCCCTCGAGGGAGTCCACGCTCAGGGCTTTGATATACTAGCTGAGCTCAAAAACACCAAAGCAGAGGAAGCCAAGGCTCGAAAGCTGGCCTTTCCCGAGGAAGACTCAGATAGTTTAAGTTAGTTTGAAGGCGGGGAAGATCCCAAGGGCGGAGATGGTGCCTCTGATGAAGATCAAGCCATTTAGGCCTTTGTATTTTTTGCTTTCCCTTCGTATCTTTTTTAGGCCATTTCGGCCATTGTAAATTTTTCCGAATTAATCCACTTTGGAATTTGTAAAGATCATTGTGTAAATATATACAAGCCTTTGTTCCCTTTTGGCTTTCGAATTTTTCCTTTGCTTTATTACTTGAATTCACAAAGGTCGGGATGCCTTAGCATAAAATAGCTTGGGTTGTGTATATTTGAACAACCTTGCCTTTACATTATTTTTGTTTTTGAGTCATCTAGGAGGTTCGGGGTTATTGGTAACCTTCTCCAAAGTAAGTAACTCAAACCATAGTTTGCCGAGGGTAGCCTTTAAAACCGGCAATGAAAATTTAAAAGGTCTATTTTTTATTATGGTTCTCGAACGTCTCCGAGCCGTGTTGATGCGGCCGTAGCCTTTTAATTCGAGCGTAGCTCAGTGAGCTTGGTTTCCAGAGTTGGGTATGGCAGTGGAATTTAAATTTCGGGGGTTGCCTAAGAGGTCTTATGCCCCTAATGCTCAATAGTTCGATCTGTTCGAGTTTGTTTTTCAGAAAGCTGTCCTCGAGTGTGGGAGTGATCATCCGAACTCTGGTTATAATCAGCCCTTGAGCTCATTTCCATAATAGATCGAAAGTACGAAATTGTAAAGTAGAATTTTTTTCTAAGACATAAGATAATTGTAAGGAAAAATACTTCTCTTTATTCTTGTGAAAAATGGTTACACATGCGTACATGTTTTATGCCAGGGCTCAAGCAACCTATGTCGACATGGTTTATTTGACCGATTGGATCTTATGAAAAATCTCACCTATCGAGACCCTGCTATTATGAATTAATTTCTTCACAAAATGTTGACATCAGAGGACAATACCCCCCCTCCCCCATTATTCGAGGTTGATTGTAGAGGAACCTCGAAAATTGTTAGTACTGTCTTTGACACCGATTCATGATCGGACTTCGATTCTAAGTTAGCACGATCCATTATTGCCTCATTAAAAACCTTGACGAAAAACCCAATTAGGACAAAAACGGTTCAAGGAAAAAAAGTGCGTGCTTTCATCCCTAAAGGCTTCGTGTCGCTCCTTATCGATCACCTACAAGTGTTAGTCAAAAAAAGAAACAATCAAAATGGGGTCGTACTTTAACAGTAATATCGTTTAAGATGAGTTATGTTCAAATTGTCTAGTAGTTGTTCTCTGTCCATCGTTCCGAGCTTATAAGACCTTTTCCCTGTGATCTTGAGAATCTTGTATGGCTCTTCCTAGTTCGGGCCCCATTTCCCTTTATTTGGATTCCGGGTGTTAAATGTGACCTTCCTCAGCACTAACTCCCCGACATTGAAATATGGAAGGTTGGCCTTTTGATTGTAGTACCTTTCAATCTGTTGCTTTTGGGCAGCCAACCAAACAAGGGAAGCTCCCCAACTTAGACCGGTATTAAAGCTTCGGTGCCATAAACCAATGAGAATGGGGTAGCCCTGGTACTGTACTTCGAGGTTGTGCGATACGCCCAATGAACTTCGAGCAGGATCTCTCTCAATTTCCCCTTGCGCTAGTCAACATTTTTTGAGGTTTTGGATTATAGTTTTGTTGGTCGATTCAGATTGTCCATTCCCATTAGGGTGATAAAGTGTTGATAAGATCCTTTTGATCTTATGGTCTTCGAGAAATTTGGTCACTTTGCTGCCGATAAAATGTTTCTGTTGTCATATGCAATTTCGGATGGTATTCCGAATCGACATATGATGTGGTCCCAAATAAAATTGATGACTTCCTTCTCCCTGATCTTCTGGTATGCCTGTGCTTCAAACCACTTAGAGAAATATTCAGTCATAAAAAAACTAATTGAGTATTACCTGGTGCCGATGGAAGAGGGACGACGATGTCCATCCCCCATTTCATGAACGATGGCGGCGATAAAATCGAATACAGCAGCTCCCGGGTTGATGAATCATCGGAGCATGTCTCTGGCACTTATCATATTTTTGCACAAACTCCTTCGCATCTTTTTCCATATCGACCCAGTAATATCCAGCCCTGATTACCTTTCGAACCAATGATTCAGCGCCTGAATGGTTCCCTCGTGTGCCTTCGTGGACTTCCCTTAAAACGTACTCGATATCCCCCGGTCCAAGACATATTTCTAGCGGACCGTCAAACATTCTCCTGAGTAAGGTTCCGTCCTCGGACAAGCTAAGTCGGGTTGCCTTGGTGCGCAGGGCCCTCGATTCCTTTGGATAAGAGGGAAGTTTTCCTGTCTTCAAATACTCTATATATTTATTTCTCCAATCCCAAGTCAAGCTTGTGAAGTTTATTTCGGTTGACCTTCTTCTACTACTGACCTCATGAGTTGTACGACCACCCCCGAGTTGAGCTCGTCATCTTCGACCGATGATCCTAAGTTCGCGAGGGCATCGGCCTCACTATTTTTATCTCGAGGCACGTGCAGCAATGTCCATTCTTTAAACCAATGTAATGTTACATGTAGCTTGTCTATGTATCTTTGCATTTGTTCTTCTCTCACTTCGAACGTTCCGTTAACTTGGTTCACTACAATGAGGGAGTCACACTTAGCTTCGATCAGCTCCGCCCCAAGCCTTTGGCCAGTTTAAGTCATGCAATCATAGCTTCATATTCGGCCTCATTGTTAGTCAATTTTACAGTTTTAATAGATTGTCTAACTATATTGCATGTGGGTGGCTTCAGTACGATGCCAAGTCCGGACCCTTATGTTTGAGGCACCGTCCTTAAAGAGGGTCCAAATTTCCGATGACGTTCTTGAACATCATCAACTCTCTTTCGACTTCGGATATTAGGGCCAGCATAAAGTCGTCCATGAAATCTTCCAAAATTTGCGATTTGATGGCTGATCGGGGTTGATATTCGATATTTGCCCGCTGATTTCTATAGGCCCTTTGGTCAGCTGTCCCGTAAGTTCAGGTTTATGCATTATATTACGTAAAGGGTAGGTTATCACAACACATATAGGATGGCACCGAAAATATGGTTTCAGTTTCCTAGTGGTACTTAGCAAGGCAAGTGTCAATTTTTCTAGGTGAGGATATCTAGTTTCGGCCTCACCTAAGGTCCTATTAACATAATAAATTGGAAATTGCGTACCTTTTTCTTCTCGGACTAGGACTCCACTTATCGTAATTTTTTATACTGCTAGGTACAAGTATAGTCGTTCGTTTGCCCTAGGCGTGTGAAGCAATGGTGGGCTCGATAAGTATTGCTTAAGTTCCTCTAAAGCTCGTTGGCATTATGAGGTCCATGTGAAGTTGTTTTTCTTTTTCAGCAACGAGAAAAATCGATGACTTTTATCAGATAACCTCAAAATGAATTGCCCTAGGGCTACAATGCGCATGATTAGCCTTTGTACAGCCTTCACATTATCCACTATCGTGAATCTTTGATAGCCTTGATCTTATCGGGGTTGATCTCGATCCCTCGATCGGATACTATGAATTCGAGAAATTTATCGGACCCGACCCCTAATATATATTTTTCTGGATTCAGCTTCATGTTGTATTTCTTCAATATACTGAAGGTTTCCTGCAAATACTTTAAATGGTCCTCTGCTTGCAGGGACTTAGCTAGCATATTGTCAATATAAACTTCCATGGTTTTTCCTATTTGTTCTTTGAACAAACGATTTACTAGTCATTGGTAAGTGATACCGATATTTTTAATTTGAATGGCATTATGTTATAGCAGTATGTGCCTTACTTAGTTATGAAAGAGGTTTTTTCTTGGTCGCCCAGGTTTATTTGTATTTGGTTGTACCCGGAATAGGCATCGAGAAAACTGAGAGTCTCGTGGCCAGCCGTGGCATCGATCATGCGATCGATGTTAGGCAAAGGGAAAGAATCTTTGGGGCATGCTTTATTTAGATCTTTATAATCTACACACATTCTTAGCTGTTCATTTCTTAGGAACCACTACTATGTTCGCTAACCATTCAGGTTATTTGACCTCCCGAATGGACCCTATTTTAAGTAGTTTAGTTACCTCGTCCATGATGAAGGTGTGCTTGATCTCGGACAGCGATCTCCTTTTCTATTTTACCGGACGAAACTTCGGGTCCAATCTCAGTTTATGAGTAGTGATCTCTGGTGGGATCCCTGTCATATCGAGATAGGACCAAGCAAAACAATCCATATTAGTTATAAGAAAATGAATGAGTTTTTTCTGAGCACGGGAGTTAACCCTGTGCCCAAGTATACCTTTCGATCAGGCAGATGTTTGATCAAATTGACTTGCTCCAGATCTTCGACTGTTGACTTAGTAGCATCGAAATCATCGGGGGCGATAAAGGATTGAGGAACCCCGTATTCATCATCATCGTCAATACCTTGCTTGTTCGACTGGGTCGAAGCTGGCATCGATGGTTGCTATTTGGCTTCTTGTTTCTCCTTCGAGCCTGAGTCCTTCGTCGATGAGAGTGTTGATATTGGAACTACTTCATCGATGGCAAACATCTCCTTTACGGCGGGTTGTTCCCCGTAAACTATCTTTATCCCCTCTGGTGTTGGAAATTTTAATACTTGGTGAAGGGTCGAAGGCACGACCCTCATGTTGTGGATCTATGGTCTACCAAATAGGGAGTTGTATCTCATGTCCCCCTATTACATAAAAATTGGTCTCCTGGGTGGTACCGGCAACGTTATTTCTCCCTTAGTAGTTTCGCAAGACATGTTGAATCCGTTCAACACTCGGGCCACAGGTACGATATGGTCCTGTAGGTCGAGTTGTTCTACGACCCTCGAGCGAATGATGTTGATCGAGCTACCTAGATCAATTAGCACACGTTTAACTCTAGTTTTATTCATAATTAAAGAAATTAATAGTGCATGATTATGAGGTTACATTATTCCTTATGTGTCCTCATCGTTGAAAGATAGAGTCCTTTTTGACAAGTCATCCCGAGTCCGTTTCTCCCTTGTGATTGATACTTTGGTGCGTTTCATCATCAGACCTTGAGGAACATCGACCCCTCCGATGATCATATGGATGACGTGCTGGGATTCATCTTGTTCATTTTGTTTGTGTGAGTCCTTGTTCCTGAAGTGATTCTTATCTTGGTCACTCAAAAATTCTCGAAGATGACCATTGTTGAACAACCGGGCTACTTTTTCCCTCAATTGTCGACAATCCTCCGTCTTGTGGCCATGTGTGCCATGGTATTTGCATATTTGGTTGGGTCCCTTTGTGTTGGATCAGTTTACAAAGGTTGAGGCCACTTGGTTTCTTTGATGCGCCTGATAGCCGATATGATGGCAGCCGCATCGACATTAAAGTTATACTCTGACAATCGTGGTGCCTCTTTGGGTCCCACAGATCTATCGAAGCCGTTCTTGCTCATGAGTCCCCGTGAGCTTGAATCTCAATCATTTATTCTTTCTTTTCATGTAGAGTTTTACCCAGATCCATTGTTTCTACATTTTCTATTATATGGTTGATATCGATCTCTATTCGACCTTGGTTCTCGGTCAATATCCCTCTTGATTCTATTGACGGGTCTGATAGGATTAACGGACCCAGAAGGAGCCCCCAGTTGATCATCCTCGACCCTGATCTTCGACTGATACCGATATTGTGCATATCGGCCCAAGTGACAGCTGGGTATTCGATCAAATTCTGCTTTAACTGTTGTATAGCCACTGAACTTCTAACGTTGAAACCTTGATGAAAGCTTGACTAGACAAATCATCGGTGATCGGTGGCAAGCCCATCTATTCCATTTGGAATCGAGACACGAATTCTCTAAGCATCTCGTTGTCCTTCTGCCTTACCTTGAAAAGGTCCGACTTCCTGGTTTCGACCTTGATGGCCCTGGTGTGTGCCTTTACGAAAGAATCTACAAACATAGCAAACGACTCAATAGAATTAGGCGGTAAATTATGGTACCATATCATAGCACCCTTCGACAGAGTCTCCTCGAATTTTTTTAGCAAGACGAATTCAATCTCGTCATCTTCTAAGTCATTCCCTTTGATAGCACATGTGTAGGAGCTGACATGTTCGTTTGGATCAATGGACTCGCTATACTTAGGAATCTCGGGCATGTAGAACTTCTTGGGGATTGGCTTTGGAGTCGCACTCGGGGGAAAGATTTTGTTACGAACTTTTTGGAATTCAGTCCTTTCAATATTGGTGGTGCCCCCGGGATTTGGTCAACCCTGAAGTTATAAGTTTTCACCTTCTTGTTGTTTTCCTCAATCTTTTTTCCCCTGTCTCGGTTCGCTTTGTCAGTTCTTCGGGCATCTTCATGATAGAAGGATTGGTCTCCGATTCCTTCTCGTTTGATTTCCTTGAAATAAATTCGACCCTGTATACGATTTCCTAAGATGGCTCGTGTTCGACCCTGCTTGGTGTGTGGTTCTGGTTTTGGAGCTGGGCAGTTGCTGCCTGTTGAGCCTGCAACATTTCTAAGATCACCAACAGGCTAATCCCGCCATCTTCACTGCCATGAGTACTCTGAGTAGCTGATCGGGCATCCCCGTGGTGCTGCTTTCGGGATCGACGGCCAAATTTCTATTGATGGCTACATGTGAACTGACGTCGAATGGATCTACAGCCGGAACTCCATCGAGGCCAACAAGGTGTACATCGTTCCCTGGTGCAATGTTCTCATTTTCGCCGTGGTAGCCGAGATCATTGTCAACGTGTCGAGGTGCTGACTGAGAGTTTGACATTTTATAATCTTGTAATCAAAGATACTTCAAAGAACAAGTATAAAATAGTGTGTGTTACGAAAGTTTGTACCAGGTAACCACTACTATCCTTATCCCCACGGTGGATGCCAAACTGTTTACCCTAAAATCGGATAATAATTAAATTTATACGCGATTTTAAGGACACGTGATATAACTTGGTACAAATTAAGAAGAATAAATTAATATTGATATTGACTATGAAAGAATAGATGCAAACCACACAAATTAAACAGCCTTGGCTCTCGAGTTTGTTACCCTTGAACCAAATATGTTTCAACTGGCTTATGAACAGAATAACAAGATAATGAAAGATAAAAAATGACAGTATATTGCTTTGCATTGAGGAATATGATGTGTTTTACAAATGGTCAGACTCCCCTTTATATAGTAGGGGAGTCCTACTGTAGATACAATTCTATATGAGGTAAAAAATTCCCTAATTGGCTAATTAATCGGTCTCTTCTTGATACGTGCCGAGAATCACGCCGTCATCCTCGTCCGATTGCGGATATTTTGACTTTCTTTTATTTGACTCTGTAAGCTTCCTTCGATCTCTATCTTGTTCGGTCTCGATCTTGATCGATCTTGATCTTGATCGGTCTCAGGGCCACGAGCTCGGCAACCTAACTTTGCATCATGGTTCGATATAACTCGAGGCTGAACCTCGACCCATCATGTTCTAGTCTCGATTAGTCATACAAAAAGGTTAACCCAATTTTGACCGTATACAATCTTCCTCTACTCCCTTGTTTTTTTTTTGGGTTCGGTGGAAATTTCTATCATATATGGTCGTTTACTTGAATTTCCCTAAATTCAAGAGCTAATAACATCTAATACTATAATTAAGAAATTATCATTACAATAGTTGCTACATCAAAGGTCAATTTTATGACAATATATCTTGGTCAAATGAAGGGTACCTTGGCGTAATTGGTAAAGTTGGTGGTATGTGATCAGGAAGTCACGGGTTCAAATCGTAGAAGCAATCTTTTGCAGAAATGCAGGGTAATACTGCGCACGATAGACCCTTGTCGTCCAACCTTTTCCCGGACTCTATACATAGCAGGAGCTTAATGCACCGGCTTGCCTTTTTATTTTATTTTTAATCTTGGTCAATTAGCTTAATTTCGAAATTGTTTTATTTAACCATATGCTATCCATATGCTCAATAAATCCAAATTCATATATATTTTGTAGGGCTTCTTTAATGTAAAAACATGCTTTCCACCAAAGTTTATTTATTCTTAAAAGTTCGAATTCGAAAATTCTGATTAATTAAGAGTTGAAGAATCTCATCTATCCGGCTATACATATAGTTTTGAAATATTACTCAAGCCTAATAAGCAATTATGTAGGAGAAAACACTATCAAATTTAAGTTAAAAGGGGGAGGAAAGGAATAGTAGAAAAAAGTGACCATACTCACTTGGATAAAAGTCAAAATAAGTAGTACTAATTTGTTAGTGTGGTCCTAACTATATTTGGAGGTCCCCTTTGTGTGTTCTAATCTTAACTTTAAAATAGCAAGAAGCCAGAAAATAGAAAGAGAATTGAAAAACATAAAAATAAAAACAGTGACATTGCACTGGTGCTGTCATCATAAAAGGGCAAATAGCAACCACATGCTAAAAAGTTAAACCCTTTTCAATTTTTGTGGTACAATCAAAAGCCACTTTTTATCCAACTTGGGAACTTGTAGCTTTAGTTTGATTAAATCTTAGCTGTCTTATTATATGAGATATCCAACCCTAAATAATATTTCCTCCGGATCAAAATAAGTGATTTTTTGGATGTTTTCATACAGATTAAAAAATTTACCTTTTACTATTAATTACCAATGAAATTGATCACATTAACCTTTATTATCTCACATAAATATTTTTAACACATACTCCAACACTATTTACTCCAAGAGTAATGTAGGGAAAAAATAATTAATTCATTCTTGAAATCTGAAAAAATTACTTATTTTGAACCACAAAAAACATGTCAAAAAATCACTTATTTTAGACCGGAGGGAGTATATCTTTGTAATAATGTCATAAATCTTAAATAGGATAATTCTGATAGACGAAGTATTTCGTATTCACGCATGCAGAATAAGGGAAGAGCTACACCTCAAGGGGTATAACGTAGACAGTCTAACCTGATACAAATATTAGTGACTGATTCCACAGCTCAAACTCATAACCTAAAGATTATAAAAAAATAATTTTATCGTTGCTCTAACACTCCTCTCGATAATATCATATAAGTCTTGAATTGATAAAAACATTCTTAACCTTTTAAGGAATCTCAGACTCATCCAATGAAGAGTTTTTAGACATAATCATAGTTTTCTGATAAGGAAAATGAAGTCTCAACATTCAAGAATAATGCAATGAAAAATTGAAACACGTGAATCACTATCATTGTGCTTTTAGAGCACTATTGTGCAACAAGTCAGATATGTACTCCAGCCCTTCACAATACAACCATAATAAAAAATTAAATGTTGTCCATGCATATTGTCTTAATGAAATGGATAAAAATTCATGACATGATCAGAGTTTAAATTCTAAGAAAGACAAAACAAAAAACTAGGTAATTTTTGTCCATTAATTTAAACTTTACTAATGAACAGAGTTACTTAATATTTATACGGATGGAACTCAATAAATTAATTAAGATGCATATAAATTAGCTCGAACATTATTATTATAAAGTAAAATAAAACAAATGGTGAAAGAAATATGCATTTACCTTTCTTAAAAGAGGGAAGTGGACTCCAAAGTCAAAAGAGAGGAAATTGATTTGATTTATGGGTGACATTTCCACATCTTGCAGAAGTAGAAATGTTGGTAAATAACTTTTGGGAGACAACATTTGTGTACGAATTGGCTTGTTCTGGCACCTTCATTTTAGAATCTTCCTTTATATTTCCACTTCATGAATTTTAAAGATTACATTTACTGCCAATGTAAAAAGTATAAAAAACCAATAAACGAAGATCGTCGTAGAAAAATATTGTAGAGGGGATTAAGTGTAGTATTAAGATTAGGTTTTGGTCAAGTTCTTAAATAGTTGTTTTTGTGGTCCAATGGAAACAAAAATAAGGTAAAAGAATAAGAAAGAAAAATATTTTAAAAAAATATAAAGTAGAAAGGTAACAAAAGTATAGTGGGGATCCATGCCTAATTATAGCGACTGTACTCAAAAGAAATCACCAGGGGATCCATCTTCATACATGTGCTTTTCTATTACTTAGCATATATGAGAAAATTACGAAGTATGGTGTAAATTTTCTTTTTCATGGAGTTCAAGTTGAATGCAATAATGACCAAAATAATACTCATATAATTATGTTAATTAAATATAATCATATATAGAGAAATATTTATATTACACATTAATTGATACCTTAGGAAAAGTAACATAACATACTATTACAAGTTAAACTACTATCATTGTAGGATTTTTTTTCACTATCAATATACCCAAGGGGCCTTTGGTATAACTCAAGCCAATGACTCCAAGTAAAGGGATATAATCAATAATTTATAGGAAAAAAAGTAATGAGACAACAAGATGGACCTAGCTAGAAGAATAAAAACTCTTTAGCTATACGAATGAGTAGGTGCCGAGGCAAAAGTCGAACTAAGGTTTTGACCGAACCCAGTAATTTTTAATGAAAAAATATATTTTTATTAATATATTTATGAAATATGTATAAATATTAAATTCAAAACCAAGTCATTAATCATTAATACTTGAATTATTGTTTTAAAATTGAAAACTCATAAATCTTAAATCTTAGCTCCGGCTGTGGTAGGTGCTAGCATGCTTTCGTAAAAGAATGGTCCCTGTGAAAGTGAAATCAGCCTTTATTTGGCTTATGGTTTTGGATTTATGCCCTAAAAATTACACCAACTCTCAAAGTAATATGTAGAATGTGAACCAATGAACTCCATTTTCTTCTTTATCTTTCGCATTTCTCAATATTCAGAAGAACTACCACACAAGCAGAAACAAGTGATGGAACGTCACTAATTATTAAATGGGGTTTTGATACAGTTACCCATAAAAATAAAACTATTTATCCTTGTCTACCCATTTATTTTTTTACCCATAAATTAATTACATTTCTTACCCATAGTAATTTTTGTATGGAATTTTTTCTTTATTCTCCAATTCTTTTTTATCTCTATGCTTCTTTTCTTCTTCTTTTTTTTTTCTTTTCTGCTTTTCTTTTTTCTCGTTTTCTTCTCTTTTTTTTTTCTTTTTTCCTTTTCTAATTTCATTTAACTTCTTTTTTTAATATTTTTTTCTCTTCATAATCTAATTTCATTTACCGATTTCACTATTTTTTATTATTCTTTTTTTATACAATAAGAAAAATAATTGATATAGTAAATATTTATTTATCTTTTTTTAATATAACCAGTACAATAAACCTTTTATTTTATTTTTCTTTCTTATTTTTTAAATTCAATTATTAAACTGAAATAATATCAGTTGTCACTTGATCTAATATACTGAATATCGCATTGACTG